>JAJIZL010121497.1:0-23563 GCA_023969395.1 Amblyomma maculatum | reverse complement strand
ATCACCGCCGAGGTTTCAACTGAGTCAAATGCTTTTTCGTAATCAATGAATGCTATGTATAAGGGCTGGTTATATTCCGAGCATTTTTCTATCACCTGATTGATCGTATGGGTATGATCGATAGTAGAGTACCGTTTCCGAAACCCTGCTTGATCCTTTGCTTGATTGCAGTCTAAGGTTGTCCTGATTCTATTAGCGATTACCTTAGTAAATACCTTATACGTAACAGACAGTAAGCTGATTGGTCTGTAATTTTTAAGGTCCTTAGAGTCCCCTTTCTTGTGAATGAGGATAATGTTTGCATTCTTCCATGGCTTCGGTACCGTCTATGACACCAGGCACTGCGTATACAGGGTGGCCAGTTTTTCTAGCACGATATCCCCCCCGTCCTTCAGCAAATCTGTAGTTATCTGATCCTCTCCAGCTGATTTCCCCCTTTTCATAGTTTCTAGTGCTTTCTTGACCTCGTCCTTCGTCACTGGTGGAACGTCTGACTGTTTTTCCCTACCGCCAATCTCATTACGGTCCTCACTACTTTGGCTACTGTAGAGATCTGTATAGAACTCCTCGGCTACTTTGGCTATCTTTTCCATATTAGTGATGACGTTGCCCGCCTTGTCCCTTATCGCATACATCTGGTTTTTGCCTATGCCCAATTTCTTCTTTACCGCTTTAAGGCTTCCCCCGTACTTTACAGCATGCTCAATTTTCTCCATGTTATACTTCCTTATATCGGCCACCTTGCGCTTATTGATTAGCTTTGATATCTCGGCCAATTCGATCTGGTCTGTTGGATTGGAAGCATTCATTCTCTGGCGTTTCTTAATTAAATCTTTCGTCTCCTTAGACAGCTTGCCGGTATCCTCTCTAACTATCCTACCGCCTACTTTTACCGCGCACTCAGTAATGATATCTCTGAAATTATTGTTCCTTCCCTCTATGGTAATGTCGCCATCCTCAGTTATAGCTGAAAACCTATTCTGTAGCGAGATCCTGAACTCTTCTGCCCTCCCTCTCACCGCTAATTCGTTGATGGGTTTCTTTCTTACTAATCTGTTGCGTTCCTTTTTCAGATTTAGGCTGATTCGGGACCTCACCATCCTGTGGTCACTGCATCGCACTTTCCCGATTACCTCTACATCTTGCATAATGGCAGGGGTTGAACACATTATGAAGTCGATTTCATTTTTAGACTCTCCGTTAGAACTTTTGCATGTCCATTTCCGGTTCTTCCGTTTGCTGAAGAAGGTATTCATGATTCGTAAGTTATTGCGCTCTGCAAACTCAACTAGTAACTCCCCCCTGCTATTCCTAGAACCAATGCCATAGTCACCTACTGCCTTGTCTCCTGCCTGTTTTTTCCCTACCTTGGCATTGAAATCGCCCATTAGTACAGTATACTGCGTCTTTTCTTTTCGCATTGCCGATTCTACATCTTCATAGAAGCTTTCAACTGCCTGGTCATCATAACTACATGTAGGTGCATATGCCTGTACAACCTTCAGTTTATACCACTTATTAAGCCTAATTACGATGCATGCAACCCTCTCAATAATACTATAGAATTCATCTATATTACCCGCTATATACTTATTGACAAGGAAGCCTACTCCTAGTTGTCGCCTCTCTGGAAAGCCTCGATAACACAGTATATGCCTATCCTTCAGTACAGTATATGCCTCATTCGGCCTCCTAACCTCACTAAGCCCTATGACATCCCATTTCATGCCCTCTAGTTCCTCTAACAGCACTGCTAGGCTAGCTTCACTAGCTAGGGTTCTAGCATTAAACGTTGCCAGGGTCAGTTTCCAATGGCGGCCTGTCCAGCGGAGCCAGGCTTTCTTAGCACCCCCTTCTGCGTCACAGGTCTGACCGCCGCCGTGGTCAGTTGTTCCGCAGCCGCTGGTGACTGAGGGCCGGGGTTTTATGGAGCTTATCATAGGAGGTTGCGGCCAATTACTGCACCAGGGTGGCCAACTCCTGTTCTGGTGAGGGAGTGCGTTGCCGGAGGTGTTCACCGGCATCAGGTCGCACCCCAAACCTGTTTATGCAATTCCATCGACACGCGGATTTTTTTTTTCATCCGGTGGAGAATTGCGCGGCACCGGGATTTGAACCCCGGTCCTCTTGCATGCGAGGCGGATGTTCTACCGCTACGCCACCGCTGCACAAGTTAAACATATGTGAGGCGTAATCAGTCTGATGAGGACGGCAGAGAAAGGACGACGCGGCACGTGCAGCGCGCTTGTATCTGTATCTGGAGCAGAAGGCAGTTGAAATGCTATCCATTAGATATCATGCATCTGGTCTGGCATGCTGAGTGCAGTGTTTGCACGGCCTGTTTTTTAGACTGATCATTCATGCTAACTTCAAATCTATGTCGTTGAAAATTGCCTGTTGTGGCACAGCCAGACGAGACTGTGCTTCAAATGCAGTGGTGGTTTGTGACGTTTTCTTTATTAAAATACACCAAAACCAGACCGTGGTGTAACATCATCATTATTAAAAAATCAACCTTCATTTGCCAGACCTGTTAGATTGGTACATATCCTTGGTTGCAACTACTTTGCAACATGGTTAACCGTTCCGCCCCAATCGAGCGGTGATATTCATGTCTAGTTTCGCAGATGGGTTTTCTGCTGCTGTTGTTGGCTACGAAACGTGCCCAACAGTACTGCACACATGTCAATTTCGGTGGACAGTGACCAAACGAGGCTAAAAGTGACAACCACAAATAAACACCACATGCGTGAAGCAGAAGAGAGCCAAATTAAGAAACAATAATCATCAATAGGACACCCGTATTCTTAATTTATATGATAGCGATACTATGCGTAGAAAGCTGGGATAGTTGGTTTCTAGTACAATTGTGAGACATAGTTCCAGCGCAAGAAAAGCACAAGGACGTTCGTGTTGTCTCGTGTACCTTCGTTCGTGTGCTTTTCGTGGGCTACCTGTAGGTTCAAGCCATCCTTACATATTTTGTCATTTCAGATGAGAGTGTGGTATATCACGTACCGCTTATTGTGAACGCGTTAACATTGCGTATAAAGGCAGAAGCATAACTGCTACATTTAAAGTACACAACACGAATGTAGGCGGTAAGCAGGCCCAGAATAGCTTGCACTCCCATACCTGCTGAGGAGACTGTCCTCATCGCCATACCAAATAATGCATGCCTGTGAAAGAAATAGCGTATTTGCGTCTCGTCACAAATATGACTGTTAGGCAGATAGTATGGCTAGGAAAAGGGCGCCTATATTGCCAAGGAAGGGCTATAGCTCTTAGATAACTGATTAGGAGAGCCCTTGTTGCTCTCCTACTCAGTGATCCATTTGCGCTAATCTCTTTGCCTCACCAATTTCTTCCCCCTTGTCACTGAAGCGCCCCGTTTTGTACTACTCAATGTTATTTCACCACAACTGTTGGATATCAGCACTTCCCCTCTTTCTCTACAGCCGTCTTTACCGTACTCTGTTCGCGATATCTAAGCTAAAGCAAACAAAGTTGTCTAACAAGTGACAACTCTAATAAAAGCGGTGCTTAAGCCTATTCTGCGTGGCGTGACATGGTCCATAGGGTCACGAAGAGTCGGACACGACTGAACGACTGAACTGACTGACTTAAGCCTATTCTGCTAAAGGGACCTTGAAATAACATATATGGCATTATTCTTTCACCCAGGCTTTAGCCGTTGTCCTTGTGAACATTGCAGACAAATTTAAATCCTCTGCGTCTACCCTATGTTTCTCAAATAAGTTTAAACACTGCTGTTCAAGACCGCTGCTACTGATTAGTGCTACATGACTAAGCTTTTGTAGCCGCTCATTTCCAAATGACATCAATAGGTCTTATAAAGCGTTAGCTATACTGGGTTCGTTTGCGAGTTCCGCATTAATCCGCGTAATTCCCGTACTTAGTAGACCCTATGTCAAAAGTTTAGAGCCCAGGGGAGTCTAGTTCTGAGCCCTATGATGTGGCTCGTAATGCATTCCCAGGTTTTCGAACTTGCTGAAGGCAAGAGTTTTCGTCCTGCCCTCTCTAATGGCTAGGACTTCCACGATTGTTAAAGACGTCATAATATACGGCTTAAACGATACACCCTGAGCTTCAAACTTTTGACAAAGGCTGTACCTCATGTGTGCCACGTTTGGTCCCACGTACTCGTGCGCACCATGGTGTTTCATCTCGCGCTGTTCCCCACACATCCTAGTCGTCATCGTCGTGCCCAGGCACGAGATCACTATGGTATCATCGCCACAGCTGATCACGCCTCGTTTAAAACTGCAAAGCAGTTTCATTCTTAGCAGCAAATACTGTTGTCTTCGTCAAGTTCCAGCTGCAAGGCATTGTCGCAATGCGCAGTGAACATCTTGGCAGTCCATTACGTTCCATCTGCGTCGCTATTTTATTTAACCTATGTAGATACACCATACCAATACGCCAGCTCGCTAGACAGAGGCTGCAGCCGGGCCAGGCAGGCTGCTGAAACCATCAATCACCGAGATACCAGACTAGACCATTGACGATAATCGTTCAAAACATGAAAGCAATCAAAGATTCAAGCGGCAGCAGCGCGACTGGGTCCGCGGCCGGTGGCTATCACTTTTGAAATTTACTTTCTACAAAGATAGGTGAATCTCTACGGGCGACGCTGTTAGGCGGCGTTGCGCCCCGTTGTTATTGCGGAAGCAATACTACACCAGGCCAAACCACTCGTCGCTCCATAAACCGTGAAGTTGAAAGATTACTCTAAATAATCAGCACGGTTGTAAGTGGCGAAAGAATAATTAACTCTGTCAGAGATCTCAAAAACGAAACTTTCTAGAAAACATACATTATATTAGATCCACAGCTGAACATCCATAAATAAAAAGCATGTTAACCATCTGTACACAAAATATTCTTGTTTGCAAGGCTTCACATCGCTCTATAATGCGGACGATGCCTGCAACTTCAAAATCAAATGAGCGTTGATTTTGAGATCTGGCCTATCCACCGCTTAACAGAAACGAGTATCTTTGATGGTTGTGCACGCTAATTATTTACTGGTGTCTGGTTAAGAATATTCTCCTTATATCTAAAGTTCACAGGCGAAATGTGGGGCCTTGCAGTTCTTGTTTTTGCATCTGCAACTTATTCGAATAAAATGAAGCACTGAAGGGGGAGCAAAATAGGCAACTTCGAAGAAAATGCAAATCAAGAATAGGATATTGCACTCAGATGTGTGGCCTTGTGCGCACAGGAAACCCTACCTGCCTTAGTCCGCGCCCTTCGCAATGGAGAGCCCCAGTTTCAGCCACCCCTCTCGCCTTTGCATCACAAGGTGACTAAAAGTTCAGTATACAAAATATTTACGAACAAATATTTAAATCGCCTATCATAATGGTTCCAGGTGTGAATATAACAAAGGCGAGACCACCCCTTTCGAGAGGCAGAACAACCCTGGAAGTAAGTCACGTTGTACCACATGGACCATCACAGATCACTAATAGTCTTTCTCTTTCTTCCTGCTTGAAGACGTCACGTTGCCAGATATTGTATATGTGGAATTATTATTACTAGTCGACACTTATTTAGCAAGTAAATTTCCTGGATTCAAAATCTGCTGGATTACTTTATCATCACCATTAATGCGGTAAGTGACTGAGTACAGTTTTTGTCATCTTGATTTGCGAAGTGGTTCTGCTTTCTTCGCTTTACGGTCTATTCTACAAATAAAGAGCAGTTGCCTTACTAGGTTAAAATCTACAAACGTCTCAAGGAAGATGACCAGCAGACCCCTCGTCTAAATTTCATGACGGGAATTTAGTTCGCACTTAATGAAGATGTGAATGTACGTATTTCTTTTTGCACTTCAGGAAGCGACATCTTGAAAACAGTTTAGAATTTCCACGGAGAAGAAATAATAGGACATTAGAATCACATAGGCCCCATTATTAAACGTGTGATACTAGAGCGATAATGACACCCACCTGAGGCTGCTGGCGTCCACCCTCGTTTCTGTGCAGGAACTTCGTCGCTCGCCTCTCAAATAATCGCTTGAATTCCTCTCTATTATAGTGGTTTCTTATTCTACCAGAGCGTTTGTGATAAATCACAAAAATAAGCACAGCTTATACAAGCAGTATATTGGTGATTGCGCAGCCTATGTTAACGATAATCAGTTCGGGTTCAGCAGTTCCGCATTATCTGCCTTCGGGACCTTCGCTATCAAAGTAGTTACCCGATTTGGCCGTTTGTTCTTCAAGGTATACCAATAAGTACATCTGCCGACTACGGCCTGCGAGCTGTAACATATATTGTTGACATCATCGACCACTTAAATAACCACTGGCCTTTCAAAAGTAACAGCGAGTTTTAACCATCATGTGAGTGCTTTCACGGGTTCTTCGAGATGAGCGCTGGCTCATAATGAGGAGGCCTGAAAGTATTGATGAGCAGTCATCCAACTCACATGATCATTGGCCGTGTCCATATCATAGAGCGGCATAACTGGCTCACAAGCAACAGAGGTGACATGGAATGGTGTATTGGGGTAAGGGAGCATGCACTGCAACCGCCCAGGGGAGGTCCGCAAAAGTCGCAAAGGTGATGCTGATGGCTGCTAAGCAAGCTGAGGGGCTGAAGAGTACGGACAAGAGGAAGGAAAACACAATGTATGAAGTGATATCATAATTTTCAAGTGGAAGGTGAAGCCTCCACCATATTGAAATTCGTCACATCGGTGACGTACAAGCGCGTTTGAGCATGCGCCTTGAGAGCCAAGAGAGAGCGGATGATTTTGCTTGGTGATATCGGCGCAGTGCATGTGCGTCGCGAAGCCATGGTAACATGCAGAGCGTCTTCGACAAGGTGAATAACTCGGCAATCCTATCCCAAGTCTCGAAACTCAACATGAGAGAGAGATCATACAAATACATCAAAGGCTTCCTCACGGACAGAACGACCGAGCTCAAAGCGGGGGACCTCCAAGCACAGAAGAAGAAGCTGGGAAGCACAGGCACACCTCAGGGATCGGTCATCTCGCCGGTGCTTTTCAATCTCGTGATGATAGGAGTGGCCGAAAGGCTCAGGAACATCAAGGAAGTCCGACATACGATATACGCGGACGACATAACGCTGTGGGTGGAAGGGGGCAGCGATGCCCACACCAAAATCCACCCTACAGGCAGCCCTTGATGCGATTGAAGACCAACTCGACGGAACGGGGCTCAGATGCTCGTCAAGAAAGTCGGAGATCCTCTTTTACCCGCCCGTCAAGCACCGAAAACCCAAGAGCAGCCCGAGAGAGTACGAGGCAATCAAAGTGAAGACCAGAGAGGGAAACGCGATCAAAAGAGTCAACAAGATCAGAGTGTTGGGAATGACGATCGAGACGCACGGCAGAAACGGCGAGACCGTCACCCGGCTCATTGTGAAAGCGGCGAACGCCACGAGACTACTCAAACGGGTCACGAACAAGAAAAGTGGAATGAGGGAAGAGAGCCTGATCAGACTGATCCACTCGTTCGTTATATGTCCCGTAGCGTACGTGGCGGCCTACCACAAGTGGAAGAGCGAAAGAAAAAAGATAGATATTGTGAGCCTTCTGTGGAACTTCTTTCATTTGTACATGCCATCATCATCTTTTTTCATTTGTACATACCATCATCATCGTCCCGCGGCTCCGGCTCCGGCGCGTGCCTGAGTTCGTGATCTGATTAAAACGCTAGACAAGGCTTGGCTGTCCTTGCCGCCACGACCTCGCCGTCTTGACCTAGCCTTCTTCCACAAGTGGTGGAGGTGAGAATTGATCCCCTTGCTGTTTTGTGCCCTGCCTCTCGCTGGAGCTACGTTCCGGTCGCTGTTTACCGCCTGCCACCATCGTTATGTCTACCGAGAGCACCCACGAATCGGCAGGACCCTCTACCTCGGCTGCACCACCTCCTCCGACTGTGCCCACACGACAACGCGACCCGCCGCTGTTCGCTGGTCGTCGCGACGAAGACGTCGATGACTGGCTGGACACGTATTAACGCTGCAGTAACTACAACCGGTGGGACAATTTCTAAATGTTTCTTTCTACCCCATTGAGGTCGCCAGAACCTGGTTTATTAAACGTGAACCCCACACCACTAACTGGACAACATTCAAGCAGCAGTTCCGCCAATATTTCGCGGACCCAGCAGTTCGGACTGAGGTCGCGAAGAACAAGCTCGCCTCTCGCCTCATCCGCAGAGCCTACAAGACGGCACTGGGACTGTTAGAAACAACGAGCACCAAACGCCTCCTGCAGCTGGGGGTGCACAACATGCTGGAGGAGATAGCTCAGGCCCAACGCGCCGCACAACTCGAAAGACTGTCTACGACCAAGGCCGGCTGGAAAATCCTGGACAACCTGGGAATTGGATATCAAGTCAGGGAGCAGACGCAGCTCCCCGTCCCCGATGAGATCAGGCGCAACATCAGAGTGGACTCGGTACGGAAGAACATGCCCCAGGAGTATAACAAAGGGAGGAGAGAAGCGAGAGCCAAGGCGCTGATAGACCAGCACGCGACCGACACACACGCACGCTACGTTGACGCGGCTGAGGACGCCAAGATACACGGCTTCACGACGGTCGTCGTCGACGCGACCGGCACCGTTCGCACGACCGCCAGCACGAGATGCACCAAGGCAGAGCGAGCGGAGGAGGTGGCCATCGCCCTGGCCATCGCCGACCGCGACTGCCACACAGTGCTATGCGACTCGAGGCAGGCGGTGAGAATTTACGCCAAAGGCAAGATAGCGAAGGAAGCGGTGCGCATACTGCAGGCAACCAAGAACGATGATGACAGCAGACAAGTGAGAATCAAGTGGTTCCCGGCGCACGCGGGCGAGGCGTCAGATCGCAACGCCAACCACAACGAGACGGCACACGCCGAGGTGCGCACGGTAACGGACCGCGCCTCGGACGACTGGCCGCTGTGGTTCAGCACCAAGGACCGAATGACCGACTATAACGAAATAACCAAGGCGTTCCGCCTAGCTCGCAGAACTCTTCCAACCCCTTGCTCGGGGCTCAGTCGAGAGCAAGCCGTTTTCTTCAGACAGCTACAGACGGGCTCACTCCCCAGCCCGTCGCTGATGCACAGAATGTATCCCGAGACGCACCCGACAGACCAATGCAGAGTCTGCCGAACGGAGACGGCCGGCTTCGCTCACATTCTGTGGAATTGCAACAAGGAACAAGAAGAAGCTAAGTCTGGGAGGATCCCGCCGCGACTGGAAGCAGCCGCAGGGAGCGACAATCAAGAGGAACAACTCTGGGCCGTCGAGCAGGTCATCACGGCGCTGGCCCGGCAGGGAACCAGCGAGCCGGCCACGGCAAGCGGGGACCCAGGCCGCGCGGCCGGTGCCCAGAGGACGACGTAGGCCCCGTCCGGAGCGCGCGCGCGCGAGCGCGCGTTCTACTGCAGGCCCCAAATAAACGTTTTACCAATCCAAATCTTGCCGTCCAGCGGCTTCAAGCTGTGAGGCGCGAAGGCCTTACTTGGATCAGGAATATTGCGTAGCTATTCTCTTCTACTGTGTGAGTGCAAGTCGCGTAAGCCTGGTACAGACCTGTCATCTGTCGGCGCAAATATGTTTACGCGCATCGCGAGTCCTATGTATCTAAGGTGAGGTCATGCCTGAACCGTAGTCAAGGTGCCGTCCCCTGGGCAAGGTGTAATTGAGTCACACATGGCTTGTATCGCTGATATAAACAACTGAACGCCTGCAACATGTCTTAATATGATTGTGACGTCCTGCGCTAAGCCTAATCGGTGGGCGGAAGCATTGACTGGCTCCCAGAATAAACAATACATGCTAACCGAACTAAACGCGCTACATTCAATACAAACCATCACGAGAGCCCCCGTTTCTTTGAGGGCCCTTGAAAATAATAACGGTTGCCCATAACAGCATTTTTTCAACTGCGGTCGGTCGACTAATGACTCTCAATAAGGCTCATGCGGCCGAAGGGCTATGAAGACAATTTGTTTTGCCACGAAATGCCATGACGCGGTAGTAAAAATCGCGTCACTTTAGGGAACATTCTTTACAATGGCTTTTGGAGAACAGGCCCACTCCTGTGTTTTCCTTCCTCAATGGGTGCAAAAGGGGCGGCGCGAATAATGACTTAGAAGTTTCACAAGGCAGTAAACTGTGCATCAAAGTGTTGTGTTGTATGATTCGATCAGAGCTGTAGACCTCGTATGAGGCGCTACGTCAGCGTGGGTTTCGGATGTAGGCTGTTGTAAACGCAAGATTCATATCAGTGCTGGGTGCTCTTGCTACTTAAGCCTCTCGAGATCTTTTTAATGTCAAAGAAAAGAGTGCCCGTCGACGAGGATGACTACACTAACCTCATCCATTCACGTCTGCATCTTATTTGCTTGAATCTTTCATGTCGTAACGGCCTTCCAATTCAATATACTTGAAATAGAAGCGTCTGGAGTCGCCTACTGACTTTGGTGGAATGTGATATTAACTTGGCGCACTGCAGATGCCCTGTTTAACATCTGGAAAGGAGCCAAGTCGTCTGAGCGCAGTGGGCCGCCTGTAATAGTGGTTAGCATGTACGGCCGAGGTGCCGAAAGAGAGTGGTTGGATTCCTGGCATGCACACGTTTCTGGTTTTGTATATTGTATAATGTTTTTATTTCTATTGTATTTTTATTCATTTTCCTTCTATATGGGCGGAGTTTTACATATCTGCATGTTTTATTTGGCGTAGGGCTGCTTTTTCGCCACAAGGCAAGGCCACGAACTCGTGCAGTAGTTTTTGGGGTTCGGTGCTCCCCTAGTCTCATGCTGCTTCAGCCGCTATATATAAACAAAATACCAAATCTAATATGTAATTTACACAGTGTGGCCCAGTAGAGTAGATAAACTGTTTACATAAAATAAAGCCACAAGATTACATATACAAAGTAATGCCGCAAATTTGGTTACTGCATGCAATTCTCTTGGGATTTTCTTGAATAGTGACATGACGCGCATCGCGCCGTGTCGCCATGATTCTTGACGCATCGTCAAGATTCTTGACGCATCGTCAAGATTCTTGACGCATGGTCAAGAATCATGTCGACGGGCATCTTCAGCAGCAAAGTTAGTAAACCACATAAAATTGCCTTGACTGTTTATTGCACAATGTGTTTCAGTTAGGCATTTTTATCGACGATGCAGGAAAAAGCGTGACATATTCCCATGGGGCTTCTACGAAATGCATAAAACGAACGTCCGCTATCAAACGCATTACTGAATAGATTGCCGCCGTAAACGTCGGCGGTGCTTGAGAGGTTACCGGCTTAATGTTTGATGTTTGTCTATTATTTTCGCGTAATTTCGAATTTCTTCATCTATATTATGTCCTATACATTAAACCGAGACTACAACGAATATTTCCGCATGGGTATTCAGGCAGTCTTTTAGCCTCTATTCTATGCCCATGTTCTGTGTAGGACTGCGAGGCATTTTTAGTCTTGTCGCGTGTGAGGTCAAAGCATGAAGAGTATAAAAACTTGCGGTTGTTTAGGAGAACGTGCATTGACAGCAACCTTTCTGGCAAATAAAACAGAACTGACATGCTTACTCAATAACTGGCATGAGCTGCTGCTGAGATGCTCAAAATGCTGTCTGCTTAAATATCTTTATTTTCATGCCAGGTAAACCTAAAGTATATGACTGTGTCACAGCCACGTGTAAGAATTGTGCTGCGCGCCGTGGAAGTTCCAGTGGTAAGAATATTGTTCATTTATTGGGAAATACTCGTGTATCATGTTTTGCGGTTTGTACAATCATTGGTAAATCCTTTTTTCAGTCCACTGAAGAGGAGAAAATTTTTGAGCATGTAAACGACGATGCAATTGATGGATATAACACACTCCTCAGGCTACGGAATTACGTTAAATCCAACTTTGGAAAATACAAGGGATATGATTTAATATATTTGGCTACGGGGTGCGTATGAATGGCTGTTTTCATCTAACCTTTTTTTTTGTGCTGAAAAATGTTTCAAATCGTTTTCCAGCTGGGATATGGTGTCACGAACGTATGATGGATGGGACAGCCAACAACGTGGTAAGCTTCTTTGAGCATCTCGGCAAAAACACACCAAAAAAGCGCTAAAGCCATCGTCAAGAATAATGTTTTGCAGAGAAATAGTCTGAAATAAAGGTAAAAAGAAATTTTGGGTATTTTCTACAAATGCTTTAGTTCATAAGCAATGGCAAACCCTCCTGATGCTCGAAGGTAAGGAAAATTTGTACGTTGGGCATGGCTTATTTGTTAGCGGGTTCTGTAAAGAAATGACTAATCAACGTTGAACAGTCACAAACAATATATTGAGACGCTGTAAACGATTTCGCGCCTGTTTTCACCAAAGATGATTATAACCTAATAGCACAGGATATCTCCTGCCTGAAAGTACGCCTTAAATTGGCATAGAACCTATTTTCCCATTGTGAATCGTGCAAGCCTCGCCACATAACGTAGCAGACAATGACGACATGGTCCAAAAATGGCCGCTCTTGTACAACATGTATGTAAGAAAAGTCAGAAGACCCTGTGACGTCATATAGCTGCCCTCCAAAAGCCAAGCGCTGATGATGCCAGCACCCGCCCCGTTTTAGCTCCCCAAGTTCGTAATATTTTAGCACCCGTATGCATAGTGGGCGTGTCTTCACAGGCCATGGCAAAGATGTTCGCAGTGGTGAGCTGAGCAGCTTTTGTTGGCGAGCGCATAGGCTTGTCATGAAATCGGCGCACATTGAAGGAAGCCCGCGCTGCGTCTGCGTCGAGCATTCCACCAGACTAAATAATAGGGAAGCTGTCGCGTGGAGGCGGCTACAAACTAATACGTTCATGAACCCAGTCTGGGCGTTTCACGCACTACCAGACCTTAGGGACAATGATCTGTGCAATCACTGTGGGGCGAGAGGAACCCTCGACCACTTAATTTGGGAGTGCCCACAATCTCCAGGGATAGGACAAAATATTACATGTAGAGTAGCCTGGGATATCCTGATGCAAAGCGCGGACCCTGCGATCCAGCACCGCACCGTCCATCTGGCGGAAGAGACCGCAACTAGCCAAGGGATACCTGCCAGCCTCTAATCCGCGAGCGCACGACTCCCCGTCTTCCCCGGCACGCGTGCCGGGTGCGGGGAAGAGGACGCCCATTTCCGATGAAATTAAAAGTTGCACAACCAACACTTGAGAAACGTCTCCTCCGCGCGAGGAGAGCCCGTAACCTTGGACTCATCGCTGTGATCGCCGCCTCCTCCTCACTCAACGGCGATGGTGACAAAACCGGCCGGAAAATGCGGGTCTTCTCAAGAAGTTTCGGTAGTGCCTAACCAATGACGACGCTTGGGTCGACGGGAGGAAAAGAGAACGCTCAAAAGAGCAAAGTTACGTGTACCTGTGCGCCGGCCTTGGCGCGTTGTAACAGACAGACGCGACTCGCACTATTTATAGAGGTCGCGTTGCTTGTCCAGTCAGCCAGTATTTGAGCTAGTGTTGCTGTGTGTTCTCAAGTACTATTGCTCGGCTCCCGGGGGTCGGCAATCTGCCCCACAATCTGCGAGGGAGCGGCGCTCGACTTACATGGCGGCACCATCGTGACTCTCCAGACGTGGGTTTGCGACAGTGCCCGGTGAAAAATTTGGTGTTTCTTTATTTGTTTGACTCTCTCGTGCATTGTTGAGTGTTGTAAAGCCTCTGTGTTACTGAATGACCCTTTAGTTGCATGCTTAGCATTGTCTTTCTGTGAGCCTGTCACTTGTGTATTTTAAGTTTTAGTGTGAATTTCCTTTTATCGTCTCTTCTGTATAAAGTTTGTTTTTGTTGGTTACTTCTCACTCCGACCCTCACTCTGGCTTAAACCGGCGAAAACTTGGCACCAAACGGCCACCCCTTCTGTCAGTACAAGTTAGTTGACTTCCGGCAGCGCTTGCCGCGCAAGTCGAAGGCATTTTTGAGACCAGGACACCTAATCCACCTCACTCTAATAGCGAATTCGAGAAGGAGAGCAGGCGCATTCGAATGCACTTCGGAATGGCTCTCAGACAAGCGGGCGCCCTCCAGTGGGAGAGCAGGAGTAGAATCACTAGCTTCGAACGGTAGAGGAGGAGGGCTTTTCTTCTGCTGAGAGCACCAGAGTGCACTCCCGGCTGCTCCCTTGTCTAAAGCGAGAGTAAAGGAAGTCGCACGGCATAGAGCGTCATATCCTAGCCATCTTTTTGTTTTCTCTTGAGTCGATGACGCTCAAAATGGCGGCTGCAAAGCGTCGGTTCTCGGCGAGCGCAAAACATTGCTCAGATGCTGTATGCATGTTTGAGAGTCGCTGCTGTTGTCGAAAGGGCCAAAGGAGGCAGATCGCCACGCTGTGAGAACAAAGGCATACAAAACAAGCGGTTCTACACGGAGCGTTGGTCCCTCCTCGGGTTGCAACTGCCGCCACTTCGGGCAGGCGGAGAATGCTGGGGAGAGAAGTGCGGTCACATGTGTCGTGTCGAGCTACTCTTGACACGCACAGAGCGTTCTCGTGGGAGGGCACTTACACCCTCGCTCGGCGTGCTCCTGTACTGTTCTGTACTGTCCGGCGTCTCTGCTCTCGTCCCCTCATCCTAATGCGCCATAAGGGTGTCTGGGAGTGCGCGCACCATTAGTGGCGCATCGTTAATAATATTGTAATTATTAATGGGTGACAACGAAGCAGCTATGCTAGATATCGGTAGCAGTAGGATGGCAAATTAGGCTAGTATTTATATGTTCATCTTGAGAAAATATACAGCACGAACAGAGCTGACAGATCGCGTCGTGTACTTCTTCGTCCGTAGTGCCTGTTCGCTCTATATATGCCTTCAAGACTGCATGTATCAGACTATATCGTTGCACACTCTCACGGAGGGCACAGACGCTCATTGTTAAGACTGTGCTTTAAATTAGAGAAGCTCAGGTATCAGGAATTTCCGATTACCCTCGGCTAAGGTGTTAGTGTTAGCGCTGGTCCCTGGATACGCGTAGTATCTGGCACTCGGGGGACACCTATACAAAGCTGATATAGAAATGCAAGACGATTAGGCGCCCTGAATTTCTCTTTAATTGCTTTCGCACAAAACATATGATAGAGAAACGAAAATATTATAGGTTTTCAACGCTTCTGAACCGAATACTAAGTGAACGCTTTGGGTGGTGTTACCGAGCGTTGCATAGAACACAACCAGCATTCCGCTGAAGGCACGATAGTTCACCGGCGGTCTAGGCAGAATAAAAGTTTATGCCCTGCGCATGCGCTGCCGGAAGACGTTTTCCTGCTGAGCTCGGTCAGCTCTCTCCAGCGAGGCGCTCATGCGCAGTGCTGAAACTACCCTTCTCTCGCGCAGGCGCGCGCATCTCCTAGGATGCCGCTGCCTTCCGCTACTGGGATGCCGCTGCCTTCCGCTACTGGGATGCCGCTGCTGCTGCCAACGGCGCAGTTTGTTGTCAAGGTTATTGCGCATGCCCAGTGGCATCTCCGGCCCCTCACGCGAACAGGCCTTACATAGCGTAATGAAGCTTTCGCTTAAAATTGCCATCGTGTTCACCATATTTCAGATAATCCACAGTGAAATCTTACATATCCTTGCCTTAGTTGTCGTGCAGTTTTCTACCGCAGTAATGAGAAAGCAACCAATGTTATTCTGTGTATATCAGCAGAAAGTAATTGGCAGGGGATATCTCTGCTGAACCGATTATAGTGTCAATGCAAAGGAAGCTGCTGTTTAGCTGATCATGTGGATCATCCATGAGCCGCTGCGCCTGAGAACTTCGTTAACCGTGGTTTTCGCGATCAGCTCCGGTGAAACGGCGTGCTTGATCGCAGATGATGATGATGATGATAACGCTGTGGCTTTCCCCTTTGCATCGTGTGTAATATGTACTCTAGCCGTTATTCGGAAGAAATGATCTGGAGGTAGAATAATTTAGAGGCATCGAGGAAGAACTAAGAGGAAGAAATTCTGGGGAAGCGGATAAAGGTAACACTGCCCGCATAGGTCATTGAGTGCTCTACGCGACAGCGTCACTGTGGCCTGAATTGTCATCTCCAGCATCTCTTGAGCTGTGGTACAGGGCCGACGTCCGCAACTGACGTCTGCGCTCTGGATGTTGTCATTGCTTTGGCCGGCGCGGCGCTGTATTGGGTAGCGAACTCCATTGCCTGTTGGAGGGTAGTGCCCTCTGGGTGTTCCAGTTTTTTGACGCCATCGGGAAGCCGCCACGTGAAATGACAGGTGTTCAACCTTATTCAAATCTAACGATCATAGCGAGTGAAAGCACCAGTAGCGGTGGCGCTGTGGTTGAAATGCTTGAAACTGAACCCAACTATCCGGGTTCGAATCTGATAAGATTGAAAACACTCCAATAGGATTTGCTCTCACAATAGAAGTCCACGCAGTCCAAGAGTATTGGTCAGTCTTAAGCTCTATCAGCCTGATGATTAGCGAGTCGGGAAGGCCATTCTTGGAGATTTGTGATTGCGAGCCTCTAAACCGTTATTAGATGAAATTGCCAAAACATCAACATGTAGCTGTAGCATACTATACAACTTAGTCAATTGGAGTGAGACCACAAGGAAACAGCAATGGTCGGAAAAAGTATTGGTCGTTGGTGGTGAGCGTATGAGTGCTTTTTCAGACAAAGATTTGTGTGTTCCTTGGCTGAACCACCTCAGCGCTCGCGCTGGAATATCAATGCCTAAACTGAGCCTCGTTTCTAAGGTAGGCGAATGTAGAAAGGTGCCGGAGTTCTTTTCGATGTGAGTGCATGCAAAAATACTAAAACAATGTAAATTATTTCTTAGCAGCCCGATCCGCCATTCTTCGTTGCCATATGCGCTTTGGATAGTTAGCCTCCTCTAATACCATTGAAGCGAAAGCTCCACTCTGCACCATATCAGACCAAGGTGAGCGACCTCTCACGTCTGGCTCTCAGTGCGTCCAAGGACAGCGGCTGCCTTCACACCACCACATATGGCGTTGCACTCTTTGTGGTGGTGTGATGCATAATATAATGTACGGCTCGTATAAATGATTGCGCACCGCCGCCGACCACATCAGTTCGCCAAAGTCGATATTTTTACCTTAAAAGATCAGTATTTACTGTGAATTGAAACTATACCCCCGATTCCCAGCCGAGCGCACGCAGGATCGTGAAAGACGATAGTAAATTACCCTGTCTAGCCTGTAGATGTCAGTAGCTTAGAAAATGACGATTCAGTTAGGGATAAGGATGGTAATAAGAATGATAATTATGGAGCATTGAGTAGATTATTTTGACAGTAGCGATAGTGTTGATGCTAATGAGTAACAAGAAGCTTTACCAAGCTTTATGAAGTTTGCGCTTCGTGTGATGTTAGCAAGGTCAAAGCAGAGCAGTTGTTTAACCTTGATTTTGTTGTGATATTTTGGGGATATTTTACGGTGGAGGGGATAAAAGAGTGAAGGTTATAGCCTAGCGAAGCGCATTACTTTGTGTCCAGTGAAAAGGAAAAGAGGTGGGTTGGAAAGGGATGGAGAAGAGGAAGTTGGAAAAATTCTAAGGACATTTCGGTTCACTAAAGTGCGGTGAGGCGAAGGCTTTGTTTAAAACGCTGCTGACTCTTGCTTTACTGCGTCTGCTAGTGTATGCTGAGCAGTGCGGGGTTCATGGAAGCATCAAATGAAAGGCGCTGCACGGACGCCTAGATTGGAGGCCTGGCGGGATCAGCTTCGCATGTGTCGATCGCCTTGTAATGTCGTCTATCATGACCAGAAATGACGTCGACACTGGAGGTGTCGCCATCATGACATCATGTCCGGTCATTGCCGAGGAATTCAGAACCTCGAGGTATTCCTTGGAATATCGCGAAAAAGTGCGACACTTCTCGAGGCCATAGAGCGCAAGCTACACCGATATCAAGAAAACAGCGCGAAAATAAGACTGGGCTATGAGAGGAAAATGTATTGCTGGTGCTGGCCTTTGCTTAATCAGGGAGGGCGCTAAAGTACAGAATGTCGGTTGAACACTACTTGGTCTTGCGGGAGTGATTCGGAGGCCGCCGAGGACTATGACGGGATGAGGTGACCTTGAAGGGTAGGTATAGCCCCTGGTACTACGCTTCGATGGGGTTCAGCGAGGTTCTACTGACAGCCGGGTCTGTGGGCAGACAAAAGGCCATTGCGTTGTTTGGAGCTGTGGAAGCACGGGATACCGCTGATGACTGCTGTCAGGCGCAGAAGCATTGTGAATCGCACTGGTAGACTGTCACTGTCTGCGGTGCCAGAGTCCCCGTTCTCAGGAGTACATAGAAGGAACCAGGAGGTGAACTGGAGGTCGTCGTTCGCTCACTAGGTTAGCGGGCTGACTTAACGGGGTTGCGCTGGGTGTGCAACAGGGTGCCGTTTTCCTCCAGGGCGACGGAATAGCGGAAGGCTACAGGGCTGGCCTCCATAAGGCGCACCTAGATGAAGTACCAGGGGATGGTCCCAAGTCCAAGCATCTGCAGGTCGTGAGGAGCTGCTCCGCAGGATCCATGATGGAGGAGGGGAGCGCCGCCGCCCAGCTAACGATGGCGGCCCCGAGGAATTCCTTCGAGTTGAAGGGTCGACGCGTCCGCCTAAGCGGGCCGTGGCGCAGGAACACTACATGAGATAGCGGGTGGCCTCTGACGCGGTAACCGACTGAGAAACCCGCCGGCGCAATGGAGCCCACGGCAAGGGAAGGCGAGCGCCTACCGCTAACATAGGCAGAGAGCGCAAGCCAGGGCGCGCGACCGTGGTAGGGAAGCAACTCATGCGACGACGGCAGGCGCGACAAGAGCGCGAGAGAAGTGCAAGTGAATGTTTCTGCTCTGAGTATGCTTGACCAGAACAGTTCTTGATGTCAACAACAACCGGCGGTCACACATACGGACGCGCAGTATTTTACAAACGTGAACATGACAAAAGCCCCACTTATGTTAGAATGGGCGATATTCCTTGATTATAGCAGACAGCACTGCCGTCCAGCAGACATGCTGATCATGAGAGGGACATCGTCTATGATCGGCGTGTGCGCAATATGAAGTTTCCTTCATTGCGCAACAGGTGGCGTTCTTTTACCGAAGATGCTCTGCTGGTTCTTATATTTCTGACAGAAAAACATTGACTCGATGGGGAATATCGGCCATTGTTTGCAGAATAATTTTCGTATCTTTCTAGGGTGGTTTTCACGATGTCAAGAGCAATGAGTTTTCCTCAAGAGCAAAAAAACCAAAAAGCTCCTCGCGTTTCATGGTGCATTGCTGCGTGTAAGATATGCTTCGCGAAAGCATTGCTCAAGTCTGGATCAATAATGACTCCGGATCAATTCACTTCTCATTAACGCCTGTTGGATTGCGAGTTCAGCAAGCTCATTTTCAGTACCATTGGCATGTTGCAACCAGTTTAATTGAGAATGCAATGCTCTTTTAGGTATTTTAGACGCAGACGTGGTTATAAAGCTTAGACGGTGCGCTGTGGAACAAAGCATATCATGAAACGTCAGGAAAGAGGCAGTAGACTTGTGGTTCTCAATTGTTTTTATTCTGCTTTGTTTGACTGCAACAATGCATCGTGAAGCTCGATAGTATCTATAAAAATCAATCTCCGTTGCTTCCTGTCTACGTGAAATCAGACCTCTTACGTCATAAGTACCGGCGTGAATGCTTCGCGAGACGCGCTTACATTGCAAATGCGGCCTTATATTAGTATTTTTAACGGCGCTAATAACATCACAAGACTGAAACAAGTGAAGGAGGATGAAACAAGTGAAGGAGGATACACCGATCATATTAATTCGCAAAGCTATCCATTTCTTGACTGTGACGTTGAATTATCTCCCAAGTTTATATCCTTCAGTGCTGATGCACTACATAACGCGTTTAAACGCAAGCGCGAATCTTTGATGACTACTAAAGTTTTACCGAGATCAGTAAATCGAGTTGTAATAGTTTTCAACGCAAGAATTTCTCTTCGGAAGCGAGTACGATACCTCGCAACAATCACCGCTCACGATCCCCTCGCGTGCTTGAACTTCATTCTTGCCTTGTAGCTGGATGTCTTCGTCTTCATTAGATCCCACCAATAAGCGACTAATCCAAGCACTGCGGTGAACAGCTGCATTGTAGCAGAGAGGCACTTTGGCTAATGGACTTGTTCCACGCCTTTAATGTGGGTGACCGAACCCACGAAATCGCCCTTCCGCAATTCGAAGCTCGGTGTATTTACGTTGGGTACAATACAATGCAATTCCGTGTGCTGTGCGATGTAAGTGCACGTTAAAGAACCCCAGGTGGTAGAAATTTCCGGAGTCCTCCACTACGGCGTCTCTCATAGCCTGAGTTGCTTTGGGACGTTAAACCCCACAAACCAAACCAAACCAAACAATGCAATTCCCTCGGCAATACAATACAATTCAAAAACCGACTTGGCCGACCACCAATATAGATTTCGCACAATCTGAATAGTGTGCCCATCTCTACAGTTCAACGCAGTGTCCTTGAATTAGGCTGGAAAGTCGACATTGGGGCGCTTTCGTATGGACGTACGTTTATTGGGGACGCGAAACCAACTGTGATTTTGTTTCTTGATCGGCGGCCAACTTTTCTCAAAAGCATGCTTATCACCTTGTTTCACTTTTTAACCATTGATGCATCATTTTAGGACTTTACATACAAAATGTTTATGAAAAAACGGCTTTATCATATTAAGAAACGCAGTGATAAAAATAGAAAGCAAGAACATTAAATACAGTTTCAAGGAGAAGGTAGTACAAATCTGCGAGCTCTAAAGTGACAGTGCGGCCGTAATCGCTAGTATCATCATCCATGATTATCCACTGCAATCATAATTCTACAAAAGCTACAATATAGTTGAGCATCGTCATCCTGAAAGGG
This sequence comes from Amblyomma maculatum, assembly GCA_023969395.1. Classification (NCBI taxonomy): domain Eukaryota; kingdom Metazoa; phylum Arthropoda; class Arachnida; order Ixodida; family Ixodidae; genus Amblyomma; species Amblyomma maculatum. The sequence continues at coordinate 2,619 of JAJIZL010121497.1, read as the reverse complement.
GTCGCCTTCTGAATATGCTGCAAACACATGAACGCCGATAGGGCGCCCAGCTTACCAGTCAGTCGTTTCTGCATAAGAGCTGCCTCTTTTTGTGCTGCTAACAGCGTTAAAGCTAGGCAACTCTATAAAATGTGTGTGAAACTACAGGTATTTCCAAAGTAAGGTTCGGTACCCCCCGTACAGAGAAAATCTGTTCTACTTCACTGAACGAAATACGTTCTAAAAAGACACTGATTTTATGTTTTTCAGCCGAAACTTGATTTGAATGAAAACAGTTCGATATATTTTTGCCGTCTGTTCTATTTTCTACCAAAACTGACTTTTACTTGAATAGTAATAAATTCTGAGGAGAAAGCGAAATAGTATGACAACACCGAAGACGCTCTTCGATGACTGGCTGCGTAACAATTTTGTTCGATAGAAGATAACTAGTGGCGACACATTGAGGTCAGTTGTTGGTTGGCTCCCTGCTAGAGTGGTATCTGTTACGCATTCTGACACTTGCCTCTTTTCGGTGGCCAGACAACGGCTGTTGCGAGGCCACACTTATGGGTGCCATCGAGTATTCCCAGCGCCGAGAGATATTCGTAAGATGTAGCTGACCAGGCGTTCTACTTAAAATAGTGTTCACTAAAGAAATTGTCGCTTAACGCAGTTTTATTGCTGTTACAGGCAGAAAACGTGAAATGAAAGACGAATAAAAAAGATATATTTGCACCATTATTTTTTCTTCCGCAGAAAAAAATAACCGATATAAGAAACAAAAAACGCGTATAATAGAAACGTTTTGTCATTTTACAAAAACATTCTATCAGTTGTAAACAGATATAATCTGTAACATTACAGAAAACATAGGAGAACGGAAAAATGTCTGGCAGGACAGCTGCCAAAAAAGTTCTGTATATTTCAACAAAAAGTTTTTACAGACCCACTTTGTACATGACACTGTCATGAGAAAATGGCCACCAGAAGCGCTGGCAAAGTTTTACTTTTCATCGACTCTCCGAGAACGCTGTCTGAAAGTGCTTCCTACCTGGCACCTGTATCAGGCAACTCAAATATATTCAGATAGCTCTCCGCTTACAGATTTATGGCATGTTCAGTATAGCTGATGGCACGAAAATTACATATATATTCATAACAAAGCATTGATAATAGCATGTGAATGCAACAATAACGCTTTCATTGAGGAGAAAACGGCCTTTGATGCCACGTATCTTCCTTAGATTAGTTCACATCCCACCCCTAATTCACAGCATGGCCTTCATTTCGTGATGAAATACAAGTGTGTATAATATATTTATTCAATAAAGTTATTGGTGGAATCACCAAAATGCTGCATTATACCTGAAACAGCGCAGGTGATTAGTTAAAGGGACATGAATGCGTACTTTGCTCCTTCCAGTGACTGATCGATCAGCCCATTTTGCACCAAGCACACTCGGCGGTTACCTTGGCAGGCAGTGTTGTGACATTGGCTCTAACGGCAGGTGCTGAAGGACGCTGAGCTGACCTAGCTCCATGGCCGCAATGTTACCGTGGGAACGCCATATGCAGACATTCCTCTTGCACGGCATGGCACGCACGTTAATGTATCGGATGTTTCTTTAACCAGAAATTGATGAACACAAATGACACTGCTAAACGTTTTCATGGGATATTCTGGGGGAGATTCAGACAGTGCAATATAAAGAATACTTTTATGCACCTAATTTATTATATAGGCACAATAATCGGCAGTGAGTCATAGTTATGGCAGCGAACTGTATTTAGAAGGATTCGCTTCTATAATATATGCGTTTCTTTAGGTATTGCATTTATTGGTGGAGCCTGTCAGGACGAAAAAGTTGGCATAGGAGAAGACTCGGCCTGGACATTCGATGGTGTGAGAGTCATGGCGCACGAACTTGGACATATGTAAGATAGTTTGTTTCTGTTTTCTTTTTGGTTTCTTGGAACTTCAGGCAACCGCCTGAAGTCTGCGACGCAGGCAACATCAGACAATAACTTCATAACTTCAGGAATAACTTCAGGCAACCGCCTAATTTTAACGAGAACCTAAGAAAAATATTTTCAAATTATGAATTCAGTGAAATGGAGACGTAGTACAAAGCGTGTACCGCGTAGCAATACGTGGTATCATCCTAACCTATTGTGGTGCTGCAAACCTCGTTTTAAAATAGAAATCGGTGTGTGCATTGTGACCTTTATGAGCATAGCAGACAAAATCTCTGCTAATATTATCGTTAATTGGGACTAAACATTAGTACGCACCTAGTACAAATGTCAGTGTAATTAACCTCCCAAAATCTAATCCCTCATTTAACACCGGCAGCGTAGTCACCGATATTAGCAAAGCTTCACATAGGTAAGCAAAGCGACTGTGCTCGCGCAGCACTTTCGCATCTCGCTTAACCATGTAAATCAGTGGCTTTTTGTTTGGGATTTTGCTTGAAGCTGAAGAGAAGACAATGCAAAAAACACACTTTTGTAAGTACCCAGATCGGGTGTTTTTATAACCCCTTTACACTTTAAGAAATGCGTGTACCTTTGAGGTGAAAAAATGAAGCTCCGTATTTTCAGCACTGACAAAAACATTTGGTACGTAGCCAAGAAAAA
>JAJIZL010121495.1:0-17958 GCA_023969395.1 Amblyomma maculatum | reverse complement strand
CCATAACTTTTGCCATCCTCCTTTCCTCAGCTATTTGCAAAGCCTCTACAGACAACCAGTTTGCTTTTTTGCATTTCCTTTCATTTGAACTACTGTAGTAGCAACTTCTTGCATTATATCACGAACATCAACCCAAAATTCTTCAGGCTCTCCCTATTCTAGACCTAATTCTTGAAATCGATTCCTCACTTCCACGGCATATATGATGGAAATTTATCCAGATCATACCTGAAAGGCCTTCAAGTTTTCTGCGTTTTCCTCAATCGACGCTTGAATTTGGCAACAAGAAGCTGATGATCGGTGCCACAATCGGCCCCAGGCAATGTTTTTACTGCTTGTATAGCGCTTCTCCATCTCTGCCGGCAAAGGATATAATCAATCTGATTCCTGTACAGAACGTCCGGTGAAGTTCATGTGTACAGGCGCCTCTTGTGCTGTTAAAATGAGTGTTCGCTTTGGCCAGGTTGTTTTCTTGACAAAACTCTACTAGCCTCTGCCCAGCTTCATTTGACTTGCCAAGACTGAACTTCCCTGTAATCCCTGATATTTCTTCCCTGTCCACCTTAGCATTCCAGTCTTCTATGAGAAAAAGGACGTCTGATGATGGAGTGCGGTGTATACGGCATTGCAGGTCAACATAAAATCTCTCAACATCAGCTTTTTCTGCAGTAGTGGTTGGTGTATAGACTTGGATAACTGTTATGTTGAAAGGGTGACCTTGGATCCGAAGTGAAATCATTTGGTCGTTTTTAGGGCTGCACCCCAGCACTGCTTTGCCCATTCTTCTGTTTACTATGAGAGCGACCCCATTTCTTTTCCTGGATTCGTGTTTTACAGTAAAAGACATAATGGTCGCCGGAATTGAATTCTCCCATTCCAGTCCACTTGAACTCGCTGATACCTAAGATATCAATGTTCAATCTGTCCACTTCTCGCTTGATGGCATCCAGTTTACCTTTTGCTATGTGATATATCTCCTTGCAACATCGGACTTTTCCGTCGCTTCCCAACACGTCCACTGCTAAGCGTCCTTTTGGTTTTAGCACAGCCGCTTTATTCGTCCTGGAGCTACAAGGAATCGTCTTTTGTTCATCCCCAGTAACATATGGGACGCCTTCCAACCATGGGGGGGCTCAACTTCCGGCACCCTATCATTATTGCTATTGTGACTGGCCAAGGGGAGGAAAGTGTAGCAGGGGGCGGTAGAAAGTAAGGTGGGCGGATGAGGTTAAGAAGTTTGCAGGGGTCAAGTGGCTGCAGCTAGCACGGAACCGGGTAATTGGAGATATATGGGAGAGGCCGTCGCCCTGCAGTGGGTATAGTCAGGCTGCTGATGATGATGATGACTAGCCATAGAGTTTTCTTGGCAGAAAATGCTAGAGTGGGTTGCCATCACCTTCTCCAAAGGATCTCATTTTGCACAGAACTCGCTGCTGTGACCTATGTGCCTTGGGTGGCCCTACACATCAAAGCTCACGAGTTAATCGAGTTTCGCAAGCCGTGATCCGTGTAGGGGAACTTATATTACAGTTTGCATTTTTCCCACGCACGACTGCACTCAGCATAAAAAACCAATTCGCATTGTACGTGAAAAATATCCAGCTGAAACGACGTGTTCATAGGAGAAGTACAGGGGCGGCGTTGGAAACTCAAAGAAAATTTAAGAAAAAAAATATCATTGCTGTTGCCAGCGTCATCCGGTGTACTTCTTATCGTAATTAACGCGCTTTTTCGGCTGTTTTTTTTTACATACCATGCGTAAACTTTATCAACAAGCTATGCTTTTTAAATTTGCATCGTCTTCGGTTTAGCTGTTTTTACACTCAGCTGGAGGGAATTGATGACCTTCGTTTCATTGTTGTGTGCAACTGCAAGAAAGCTCAACCTTCTGGAGTCTAACATTTATGTTTACAACAGTGTGACCGGTCAGCACCCAATCGAGTCGGCAGAATATATAATTCAGGTATAAACATAAGAATACAGCTTATTCAACTGAATCTTTTAGGGAAACTTTTGTTTACAATAATGATTTTTTAAAGTAGATTACTCTTATCGCGGATTAAGAATATTGAGAAAACAAGCTGTTATCGGTAGTGACCAACGTTCCTTTTAGGTATCGTAGCAGCATCCGCACGCTCTGGCGCCGTGGGGCCGGATCCAGATGCTGTCATTGAGGGCGGAGGGAGGGGGTGTAGGAGGAGCTCCCAGCACACTACCCCTGCTCTCTTACCTCCGCCATTTCCGCAATCTCTCCGGGGGAAGTAGGCCAGGAGGGGAAAGATGGGAGTGCCGTGTGAAAGAGAGAGAGAGGGGATGTTCGCCGCGTTATGCGAGCGAGGAGACTGAGACTCCTAATCTCGGGCTCATGATTCTGGCCACATGTTCGGTGCCATATTGTGGAGGTGCTCACGAGGCTCGGGCTCTGCGCTCAGAGGCGAAGGCCACACCGCTAGCTCGGGCCATAGCCGTGGCCGTGAAGAACGAAACACCGAGACACTGCAGCGGGTCAAGTTGTTTTCATCCTTGGTCGTAGCAGCATCCAGGAGCTCCTGCGTCGAGGCGTCGTCTCCATCCGGTTGGTTCATAGGAAGGGAAAGGCGCCCATATGCTTTCCTTCGATATGGGAGGGGAAGGAGTTACCGACCGCCGCTGCGCCAGTTCTCTCACTCCCGCCATCTCCCCAACAACTCCGAGGGAAGGAGGCCGGGAGGGAAAAGATGAGAGCTTGAAGTGAAAGAGGGAGAGAGAGGGCGTCCGCAGCGTTGTGCGGGTGAGGGGAAAGCTGAATTTCCACAAGGGAAGGTAGCTTCAAACCCGCCTATCCCGAAACACTCGTTTTCTTATTAAGTGGCGTCACTTTTTAATTCTGTGCGGCTTGCTGTCCAAAAAAGAAAATAGGAATGCTATCTCATTTGGACGCCGTGTCCCTGTACGGAGACACGAACTTTGTGTGGGCTGCTTTGCAAAAAAGCAACGTGAAACGCCTATTTTAATTTTTAAAAGAACACGCACTCGGAGCTAAGTTATAGGACAACCGGCAACATATTATGCGATCTAAAACAAATCCGGCCTGAAAGCGCGGCAGATATGGACGCCGCTGCATTCTACGGAGTTAACCGTAATTGCTTCTTGTCTTTTTTTCTTGGACTGTTAAAACACTAGGAAGAACCTGTGAATACAAAATATTGACTATCATTCTTGTTATGAGGGTATTCAGCCTTGCATGCCGTTCTGAATGTTAGCGTCCGTGTTCTAGGAAGAGGGCGCCAAAAGACGCCTCTACCGGCACATTACTTTTCTTAGTGTTGAGCGTCATTCTCTTACTTTGTTTGTCCTTCTACGCAAAAAGGCAATAAAACCCCATTTTGAATGTTTCAGAACACGCCAAACTCCACTTTCTTACGTCACTGAGCTTTCTTAGGTCAAGAACCAAAAAACGCGGTTATCCCTTTGTATCTTTTGCATTGTGCAGCGGCTGGATAGAGTACCTTTCGATGCGAGTGCTGAGAAGCTTCCACAGAAATTTATTTAGAACATGAGGGTATTCCAAACTGACATTGCGAATAGCCTAATTGCTTGCCGCAGAACAGCTCAATACTAGCGTTATCGGCCAGTAGTGAGTACCCAGAGATCGCTGGGATGAAGGCTAAAGCGTATTTGCTACAGACAGCTACCATTAGGTACGACGGCTACAACCACTGGCCGGACATTCTGAAAACATCGAAGTCACAGTGCTGCTAATGTGAAGGATGCACCGCGAAGTGTCGAACTCGCTACCAAATGTGCCAAGTCTTGTTTATATGCCAGCTCATAGCTAATTGAAAAAACAGCGCGAATGAAAACTTATGGCCTTTTCGTATGTCGCGTTGACTCATCTGGTTTTTTTTCACAATGATTCCGCATTCCTGATTCATTTTTTTTCGTGCTTGTTAATGGTTTAATTCTTTGAATTTGAATTTTTGAATTTCGTTTTTCGAGCTTATTTTGAATTGTTTGTTTATTGTGTGTTTATTTGGCTGAGCTACAAAAGTTATGTTCCACTTATGCGCTAGTCGAGACCTCCTTTTGGTCCTGAAGCTTTGTGCAACTGACTTCGCCGAGATGGTGCTTTGTTGCTTTTCATGAAAAAAGGAGCGGCTGGTCACGCCCGAATGTAACAGTGCGTGAACATTACTTTTGGATGTTATTGCCGGATCGGTGAGGTGTTATAACACAGTTGCAACCTACGGCGCACTTTGTTCACCCTGGCGTGAAGTTTCAAGCACGGTTACCAGCGTGAGGCGATGCCTGCCACGACACATGTTTATTCGCGTTTACAAGCGTACCACCAAGGCCCGGCAAATGAGTGCATCGCGCCTCTCTTCTGTCTGCGTTTGTTATTATTATAATTTGGAAATATTTTAGAGGAAACCCTCATGGCAGAGTGTAGTTTTGGAATGAGAGTAATTATTATGTTCACTCGTGCGCAGCCGCACGGCGACAAAAGAAAGCTCGCAGATGTCGTGGTTAAAGAAAAAAAAAGTCTTTAGGTGTGAATTGTGAATGATATGTAGGTTCGTAGTTGTGGTTAAACGGAATGTGAATAAAGCATAATGCCAGAACTACTAAGGCTTCGCAGTGATGCGTGACTTTGCTATCTTTTTAATTCCTTTCTTTTTTGTAGATGTGACCTGCCCACGTAGCGGATTGGTGCCAAAATAATGCCAGGTCATAGAAACAACAGTTAGGCTGAAAATGAAAATATATTACTGTTGCATAATATTTACTCGTTCCCTTTGGCTTGCAGAGTGATTAAAAATGTACGGCACAATATGTTGCACTGTGCAGTAGAAGTGTACCCTAAAGTTTAAAGGTCCTGTTAGATTTGCTGACTTCACTCATATTCTCTACTTAAATCCTTATCTTTGTGTATCCTTATCGATCGTAGTGAGATGATACCATGCTTTGGTGCAACCTTTACAAGCATGGTATAGCTCACAGAGTTAAATTCTGAGCCAGATATGAGCGCCTTACGGCTCCCATCGAGCTACATGTCGCGAAATTGTGAGCAGACCACTTTTTCTTCATTGGAGCCCTGGTTTTTCAGATATATGCTGTCAATGCCCTGCTGCATAATTTGTCAATGAACACAGGAACAACGGCGTAACGACAGTAGCACAAAGAGAGAACCCGCAAGCACATGTGCACTATTGGCAATCATTATGAAAACAAGGAGCTAAATTCTTCCTTCACACCTAAGCTGATGGCACATCGCTATCTCGCAAAGCTCTTCTATCACCCATGCATAAGGCTAATAAACAATGAATGTTTTTCCTTTCCAGGAATCAAAAAATTACCAAATAAACCAAAGCAGTGTCCGCCCAACACTCAAGAAGTGGCGCGTGAAATTTTAGCGGCTTTTATTACAAAAAAAAAGGTAGCCGATGTGTCAGCGACGCACAATTCCGTTCTCTCATTGGTAGGGTAGTAACTCTAGTAGGGCCCTCCAAGCAGCGTCACCTGGCGACAAAAAGAGAAAATATTGTCAAAATGATTAAGAGTGCATTTGAAGCCTGCTGTTCCCGTTGCTTCTAAAAAAAAGCTTCTGTGCCGGAATTCATTAACACTACTTACCTGAGCACTGGTATGTCTGTTTGAATCTTCGGAGTGCATTTTTTTTTTAATTTCCAATGTTACAATAAGCTACCGACATCTTTTCTGGGCTGTGTGTTCCTTTAGATTGCATTATGTCATGCTTTTATACCTTAATAGCCGCAAAATTAACCGTGAACGCAGCCAGGAGGTGACGGTATGACATTGGTTACACTGTGCAACTACCTTCACTGTAATCATTGTCTGCCTTCATTGGGGGTATGTTATGTCGGGTGTATTGGGTGTATCTTATGTGGCGTTCAGACACCTCTCCGCAACAATTGCCATTTAACTTGCTGAGAGACAACCAGTGGAGAGAAAGAAGCTTTGGTACCCTACCGTTGAGGAAACGGAATTACGTGTCAGCGACACATTCACGAGCTATATGCACAGAAATGAAGTATCTTGGTGCAGTTTTCCGTATTCTTGTGAGGGTTGTGTGGCAGCTCTGTCTTGCTTTGTGTTTAGGCATGTGTGTGGCTCATGACTCCTTCTGGTCTCAATCTGTGGCAGTGCTTTTTCTGTTTGTTTGGCTTTGTTTCTTTGTGTGGACACTGCTTTGGCTAAGACATTTGGTATCTTTTCCTTTTCAGAAAAGTAAACATCATCATCATCATCATCATCAGCCTGATTATACCCACTGCAGGGCGAAGGCCTCTCCCATATTTCTCCACTTAACCCGGTTCTGTGCTAGCTGCATCCACTTGACCCCTGCGAACTTCTTAATCTCATCCGCCCACCTAACTTTCTGCCTCCCCCTGCTACGCTTTCCTTCCCTTGGAATCCAGTTTGTTACTCTCAGCGACCATCGGTTATCCTCTCTTCGCACTACATGTCCTGCCCATGTCCATTTCTTCTTCTTAATTTCCACTAGAATGTCATTAACTTGAGTTATTTCTCTGACCCACTCTGCACGCTTTCTATCTCTTAACGTTACCCCTACCATTTTTCGTTCCATAGCCCTCTGGGTTGTCCTCAACTTAAGTAGAACTCTCTTGGTTAGCCTCCACGTTTCAGCCCCATAGGTGAGTACAGGCAAGATGCAACTGTTGTACACTTTCCTCTTGAGCGATACCGGTAAGCTGCTAGTCATAATCTGCGAGTGCTTGCCAAATGCGCGCCATCCCAATCTTATTCTTCTTGATATTTCCTTTTCATGGTCTGGATCTGCGGATACTACCTGTCCTAAGTAGACATATTCGCCTACTATTACCAGTATTTCGCTACCCAATGTAAACTGCTGTTCCTTCCCGAGGCTGTTGAACATTACCTTAGTCTTCTGCATATTGATTTTCAAGCCTACCATTCTACTTTTTCTGTCTAGGTCATCAATCATTATTTGCAGTTCATCCCCCGAGTTGCTTAGCAAGGCAATGTCATCAGCAAATCGCAGATTACTGAGGTATTCTCCATCTACCCTTATCCCTAACTGCTCCCATTCCAAGTCTCTGAATACTTCCTCTAAACAAGCTGTGAATAGTACTGGGGAGATTGTGTCTCCTTGCCTAACACCTTTCTTTATGGGGATTTTATTGCTTTCTTTATGTAGAACTATGGTTGCTGTGCAGCCACTATATATATCTTCCAGCACTTTCACGTACGGCTCGTCTACCCCCTGATTTCGCAATGCCTGCATCATCGCCGAGGTTTCAACTGAGTCAAATGCTTTTTCGTAATCAATGAATGCTATGTATAAGGGCTGGTTATATTCTGAGCATTTTTCTATCACCTGATTGATGGTATGGATATGATCGATAGTAGAGTACCGTTTCCGAAACCCTGCTTGATCCTTTGCTTGATTGCAGTCTAAGGTTGTCCTGATTCTATTGGCGATTACCTTAGTAAATACCTTATACGTAACAGACAGTAAGCAGATTGGCCTGTAATTTTTAAGGTCCTTAGAGTCCCCTTTCTTGTGAATGAGGATAATGTTTGCATTCTTCCATGCTTCCGGTACCGTCGATGACACCAGGCACTGCGTATACAGGGTGGCCAGTTTTTCTAGCACGATATCCCCCCCGTCCTTCAGCAAATCTGTAGTTATCTGATCCTCTCCAGCTGATTTCCCCCTTTTCATAGTTTCTAGTGCTTTCTTGACCTCGTCCTTCGTCACTGGTGGAACGTCTGACTGTTTTTCCCTACCGCCAATCTCACTACGGTCCTGACTACTTTGGCTACTGTAGAGATCTGTATAGAACTCCTCGGCTACTTTGACTATCTTGTCCATATTAGTGATGACGTTGCCCGCCTTGTCCCTTATCGCATACATCTGGTTTTTGCCTATGCCCAATTTCTTCTTTACCGCTTTAAGGCTTCCCCCGTTCTTTACAGCATGCTCAATTTTCTCCATGTTATACTTCCTTATATCGGCCACCTTGCGCTTATTGATTAGCTTTGATATCTCGGCCAATTCGATCTGGTCTGTTGGATTGGAAGCTTTCATACTCTGCCGTTTCTTAATCAAATCTTTCGTCTCCTTAGACAGCTTACCGGTATCCTCTTTAACTATCCTACCGCCTACTTCTACTGCGCACTCAGTAATGATATCTCTGAAATTATTGTTCATTGCCTCTAGGGTAATGTCGCCATCCTCAGTTAGAGCTGAAAACCTATTCTGTAGCGAGATTCTGAACTCTTCTGCCCTCCCCCTTACCGCTAATTCGTTGATGGGTTTCTTTCTTACTAATCTATTGCGTTCCTTCTTCAGATTTAGGCTAATTCGGGACCTCACCATCCTATGGTCACTACATCGAACTTTCCCGATTACCTCTACATCCTGCACAATGGCGGGGGTTGAACACATTATGAAGTCGATTTCATTTTTAGTCTCTCCGTTAGGACTTTTCCATGTCCATTTTCGGTTCTTCCGTTTGCTGAAGAAGGTATTCATGATTCGTAAGTTATTGCGCTCTGCAAACTCAACTAGTAACTCCCCCCTGCTATTCCTAGAACCAATGCCATAGTCACCTACTGCCTTGTCTCCTGCCTGTTTTTTCCCTACCTTGGCATTGAAGTCGCCCATTAGTACAGTATACTGCGTCTTTACTTTTCGCATTGCCGATTCTACGTCTTCATAGAAGCTTTCAACTGCCTGGTCATCATAACTACATGTAGGTGCATAGGCCTGTACAACCTTCAGTGTATACCGCTTATTAAGCCTAATTACGATGCCTGCAACCCTCTCATTAATGCTATAGAATTCATCTATATTACCCGCTATATACTTATTGACAAGAAAACCTACCCCTAGTTGTCGCCTCTCTGGTAAACCTCGATAACACAGTACATGCCCATCCTTCAATACAGTATATGCCTCATTCGGCCTCCTAACCTCACTAAGCCCTATGACATCCCATTTCATGCCCTCTAGTTCCTCTAACAGCACTGCTAAACTAGCTTCACTAGCAAGGGTTCTAGCATTAAACGTTGCCAGGGTCAGTTTCCAATGGCGGCCTGTCCAGCGGAGCCAGGCTTTCTTAGCACCCCCTGCTGCGTCACAGGTCTGACCGCCGCCGTGGTCAGTTGTTCCGCAGCCGCTGGTGACTGAGGGCCGGGGTTTTATGGAGCTTATCATAGGAGGTTGTGGCCAATTACTGCACCAGGGTGGCCAACTCCTGTTCTGGTGAGGGAGTGCGTTGCCGGAGGTGTTCACCGGCATCAGGTCGCACCCCAAACCTGTATATGCAATTCCATCGACACGCGGATTTTTTTTTTTTGTCATCCGGTGGAGAATTGCGTGGCACCGGGATTTGAACCCCGGTCCTCTTGCATGCGAGGCGGATGTTCTACCGCTACGCCACCGCTGCAGCGTAAACAGAAAAGTAAACAGTTCACTGTTTATTAGCTGAACCAGACTATTAAAAGGAAAAAAATGTGCGAAGTGAGGGCGTGTAAAGGGTGCAAATGAAATCAAAGATAAAATCAGAGATGAAAGCAACCTTTCTCCGCGAAAAAAAAACAGAGGCTGGGCTCATGCCACGAGGTTTGCGATAGTGGCGGCTTCCACTATTCAACGTGTGAGCTTTGTTTGGCACTTTTTCAAAATGGTCGTTTATTCAAAAACAGGGGTGCATTTTGTACTGCTGTCACAATTGCAAAGTTCACTGCGGATTTCTGAACAGGGAGCATATAATATCATTGCAATGCTTTGTTAGTCTTTTATTGATAGGTACGGCAAAGAAAAACACTGGTTTTACTGTATGACTCAAGAATCCCATCGTAGCATGCACAGAAATCATCATATACTACATTCCACTATCTTCTGGCAAGCATACAATGGGCAAACTGGCCGAACTATCAATAGAAGACTAATTTATAGAGTGCAGCAATGATATTAAAGTTTCATAGTCCAGAAATCTTCCAGTGCAGTGGTACGAATGTGGCAGCAATGAAACATATTCCCAGTTTTTTAACAAACACCATTCTGAACAAATGCCATATAATCTCATACGCAAAATAGTGGGAGCAGCCATGATCGTGAAGCTCAAGTATGAATGTGCCAGCACAGCCTGTGTCTCTCTCAAGCACATAGATTGCATTCATATGTGGTTTTATCATATAGTATTTGCACCCTTTACATGCCCTCATTTTATAGATACCTTTTTTACTTGTAAGCCTGGTTCAGTGTTTGTTTATCCTGTGTGATTCTCATGCACTGTTCTCATCATACTATGTGCGGCTGAAATTGATTGAAAACTAACGACCACCACAACCTATTCTGCAATGAACATTTCATACCGAGTAATTCTGACAAAGGTCATGTTTTACTGCATAAGGACATCAGCTAGTATGCTGCATATGTGTTACATAAGCAGCTCTTAGGCTTCATTCCTTGGCCACATGCTGTCTAGGTGACTGACCTGGGCTAGTGACAGTATAGTACCTGTTTTTGGCAGCACAGTGTAATTACGTTTGCACTGGCAGTGCAGGTTTATTCCCCTCACATAATCAGCCCTTTGTTTGTGCTTTCTGCCGTATGCAGTCAGAGGAATGTCCATCTATAGTTCAGTTGTGCTTATACCTAGTACCAATGTACTGAATCACAGATTACTTGCAACTGTGTGGCAAGGAAAGGACTGAATCTGTTACTTTTTATTAGGCTTTCAGAGTGATCATACCTATAGCATCTGCGTTGCATAATACTGTCTAATAAGGTCCGCGTTTACAGTGTGTCTGGCGAACAAATATATTGCATTTCAATCTTGCCGCAGCGTTGCAATGTTTAGGGCGCTAGACTGCTGAATCTTGGTATGCAAGATCGAATTCTAACTAGGATGGTTACTTTTCTAAGGAGGTAAAAAGCAAGGCGCCCGTGGATTGTGCACTGTCAGTGCATTGTAGAGAACCCGAGGTGGTCGAAATTTCCGGAGAGTTCCACTGTGGTGACAGCTTGAGTCTGTATGAGACATTAAACACCATAAACCAGAACAAACTTATATTGCACCTAAAGAAATATTTTGTTGCTAGTGGAAATATATAGGCTTGGTCTTCCAGCTACATATGCTAAACGTTATAAGGTTGCGAGTTTGGATCCTACTAGCAGCACCTGTTTTTTTTTTGCCTTTTAATCAATCACGTTTCAGCCATAAAATAATATTGTTTCCTCATTGATGAACGCTGCAAATTAGAAAGTATAAATACTCTCTTATTCTTTCCTTGGTTTTCTGCTGGCTTTTTTTCCTGTCTATAACCTAGTACTATTATTTCTGGCAACCATTGATACAATATATGTATGAATATGTATGAAAAGGATGCTGAACTCCTTGCTCACCTGCCTGCCACATCTGGATACATGAACAGTGTGCATTGCTCCTTTATGTATCACTAATTCCCATACTTCATCTCAAAGAGTTTGCAAGACTGCCAAGGGCAGGGCGACCTGGTGCATTCCTGGCGCCTCTCACCTGTGTGCACTATAACAGATCTCTGTGCTCCTACTGTTGACCCCACCGACGGCGTAGAAGAGGAGACGCACGTATGAACACTATATCCTATTAAAGTGCATAATATCCTAAATGGCACCGGTCACGATTGCTTTTCACATGGCTGCTAACTGCATCTGAAAGGGAGTATCAATTTCTGAATGAAACATTTGCTTTATACCGGCTACAGAATAAAACTGCGATCTTGAAAATTTTAGACCTTATTATTCCTGGCGGCAAATCATAGTGCTCAATTTTGCCTTCTGCACTTTGCATTCAGGTTGATGGTGATAATAAAAATATGCACTGCAAATACTTCTCCAAGCCTGACAGCCATGGAGATGCATTAATGAGTAGAGACAAGTTTGCAGAAATACTGAGTTGTGTATCTCTTATATCTTTTGTAATAAACTATGTTGGACATGAAAAATTGCTTAGCCTTTCGATAACAGTGCTTTGCTTTGATACTTTTGTTTTTCAGAAAATCATCCCAACTTTGGCTACAAGTCCTGCCTTAAGAGTACTGCTTGCCCCCATGCTGTCCCGGTAGGACCAGATTGAAAACCTGTTGAAGAATGGAAGCAGCATTATTTTATCAATAACATAGCCACCATTGTGTTTCATTGTACTTTGTGGCCGTTAATTGCTTTGTAGAGGCACGCATCTCACATTCTTCGGGGCGCCTGCCCAAATTCTAGGATTTTGTGGATCAGTATAAGTGCATGGAGTCTACTAGATTTAGTAATTGCCTCCAGTAATCATAATTACTTTATAAGTGGAGGAGGCATCAGTTCCTAATGTCCTCAATAGATACGCCAACGAATATCCGGCGGGGATCTCCGTGGAAGATTCGAAGTTATTTTTGTACATCCGTCGTAGTTCCATGAGATGTCCATCGGACATCCGCTGATCTCCGACGAATATCCATATGTCCAGAACCAGACGTACACCGCACGTCCGACTTACGTTCGATGGTTGATTGGGAAGGTTTATAAAAAATACTGTTCGCCGCAGCGCAGTGAACAAAATTCAGAGATGTTCAGGAATATCCTACGCTAAGATTCAGTTTTTGTTCATTCACTACAGTTGACTATTAGTTATTTTCTAAATATTGGCTGCCCACCCTATTGCAAAAATCAGTGCCACTGGGTGCCAGCGCTCCAGCGCCATACCTGATTATGGTCCCAGTATGACGCTGGAAACAAGTGAAGAAACAAGTTAGGTACATAAAAAAACCTAAAATATGTAAAAAAAAATTCAATTACTAGCTCAGCACGCTAACCACTCGGCCACGCCGAGAACTGGATTTTCTTGAAACATTTCTGCATTTTATGTCATGACACGCATTTATAAGGTTGGGACTTCGCAGTGTACAGGCCATTGCTACCGCTCTAACAATTGCAACTTCTTGATCATTTTAGCTTGCTGTCTGCTCTCACGACTTGCATCTAATGTTCTGGGTGCCTATGCGAGCTATTTTAAGCACTGGAATCATTTTAACATGTGGAGTTTGACATCGCTGGCAAATTTACCAACGCCGGCTTTTCGGTGATGCAGCTGCTACCGTGGGCGTAATTTTCGCTGAACACGGAGCTTTAGTAGAAGCCTTCAAGGAAAAAAGTGCGACCGAGCTTCAATACCGGCAAGCGCCGCAGCGATGACCCTAATTGCGTGTAACTAAACCTTATTTGTATGTAAACATTGCGGGAAGCGTTGCGATGACCGAGGGCTCGGCTTCTTGATACGCAGAGTAAGAAGGAGCGCAAAAGCTTGAGAAACACGCCAAATATTATGTATTACAAGCGCTGTATGTTGTTGCTTTTTCTCTCATGGGCCCATCGCTCGGTAAACTACTCTTTTCCTGGTTTTAGGTTTTTTTTCTGCTGTTTATACTGGGCCGTGGTGCAGGCTAGGCTCGCCTACAATTGAGCCCGCATTGAACCTTTTGGCAGTAATCATCGTGTTAGAGTGTCCTTAAGATCAGGTGTGAAGTTGGTTATGCATGGTAGCCCACATTATTCAATTCCAGCTTTAGTTGTGCGTTAATCGCCAGTGTGTCATGAGATCGAGGCGCGGCGGTCGTTGTCTCTCTCGAAACGCTCGACACGACCTATGGAAAGATGGAAACTCTAGAAAGAAGATACTGCCTTTGTTTTCTTACAAATGCGCAATGACTTCGCAGCAAAAAGCGCTTGCTTGAACCTTATTTTTCATATGCCCCCCGACGGTCGTTTGAAAGTACGCTGTTGCCCTGTTGGCCCCTGAGGGATGCTACTCCGGCTGACGCGGCTCCAGCGCACATACAGCGCTTCTCCCAGTGCATCGCGGATGCCAGCGACACACCCAGCGTCAAAAGGCTAATCCCAGCGTTTTCCTTCCATCGCACCAGTGCAGCCAGTGTCTTCCCGTTACTGCTCCAGTGAATATCGCAGACCTCCAGCGTGCCCAGCAGATCCAGTGCAAAACCAGCGCGAAAATCTTACTGGTTTCGCACTGGAGACGCTGGTTTT
The DNA here is from genome assembly GCA_023969395.1 of Amblyomma maculatum. Classification (NCBI taxonomy): domain Eukaryota; kingdom Metazoa; phylum Arthropoda; class Arachnida; order Ixodida; family Ixodidae; genus Amblyomma; species Amblyomma maculatum. Next base: position 3,896 of record JAJIZL010121495.1, on the reverse strand, counting down.
TGCAATAGGGCAGAAAACGTGTCGATGCAAGATTTGTACACCTTCTCAAGACACGGATAGCGATGTTCTCGCCATCAGGTTACGACATACGCCGCCCTATTTATAGGCACTCAAAGGTGCTGTCACGTGACCAGCTGCTTTTTTCAATCAATTCCCAATTGCGTACAAATTTTATTGTAGAGCACGGCCTAGAAAAGCGGGAAACATTATCTAGGACGTGTCTCGAAGCTTTATAGTGATGCCGCAGCGACGATGAACCTTTTTTTATGGCACCATGTGTCTTTTTGGCTGGCTAAAATATCCCTTCGCGAATACCCTACTTTGATGGAAACAATGTAGCTATCTGTTTTTCGACGACGTCTACAACCTTTGCATTGACACTTTTGTTACGAAAGCAACATTACACCAGGTGTAAACCTCGTCGCGTAGCCGGTGGCCGGTAGTCACCAATGGCCCTTAACAGCCTTTGCCTAGCAACCTTTTCAGCAGAGCTCCACCCAGTGGCGTCGCCATCGTCGGCGCCGCGCCGCTGCCGCATACACAGGCACTAGCTCCGCTCCACCAGATTGCGCCACAATCGGTGCCACACTAGGAGGCCTCGATGTCAGCGCCGCCGTTCAGGGTCTGGCCATCCTTTAACCGGCCCCACGCCGCCTCTTTCGCGCTGCGACGCCATATTGAATCACGGCGGGCGCTCAGAGCGGTAGCAGTTGCACTGTGCAAGCAAGCTTGCGTTGTTTGATGCTGGGATGGTCTCGCTGGTGGTTGTACTTGTTTGAGAATGTTAGACAGCGTGACTTACGCGCTTGTCAGGTTCACCAAGCGAGCATTACGAGCGTTTTTGTGTACTGGTGTGCGCTGAGTAAACCCGCTAAAGACTAGGCTATTTTCATTTCTCCTTAGGCGCAAAGGCAAGATTGAAGTGGGATCGACGGAAAGGAAGTGAGAGTTTATATACCGGCGAGGCAAGTTGCAAGACAGTTTTGACTGATGTTTCATTTTGTACATTGTTTTTTTTTGTGCGAGTAGTGTGCTAGCTGATGTTGAGTCGAGTGAAAATTCTTTTTGGTACCGATATCTCGCGGATCTGAAGTCAAGGCTCCTACTTATTTCTTTAGATTTGTATATATTGCACGTTTTAATTGTAAGCGATGTAGCGAATGTTATGTTTGCAGGTTCATTCTCGCAACCCGATAATTGCGACGTCCCTTACCGACCGTGCTACCTATTTTGTTGCGGGGCTACATGCCTAAGCACGGTGTGGTACATGTAAACACGTAGTCAACACGCTATATGTTACTCACATTTCTCTTGGGTTTTCTGCATGAGAATCGGTCGTATTCTGCGCATTGTTTACAAACATCCGAGGCTCGGTAATGTGCAGCAATGTTTTTATAAAAACGTTCTTTTCAGCACTTAATATTTTTTTCTTCAAAGTATTTCTCTTTATCACTCTAAATTAACTCCAGTAATTACGTTTTGGCGTTATCTATATTTAGCACCACTCTGATGAGGATTAGCTCGAAAGAAATTGGTAGGATGTACGCCGCATGCTAAAGTTGAGAGCATTGCCCGTGTTGTTTGATTTTAGATCTAATACTTGTACTGGCGTGCGTTAATTCATCAATTTCGAGGGAATCGAAGCAATAACAATACTCTTTTTATTCTTTATTCAGCTTAGCAGAAGCCGAGTAAACTCCAGGCGAGACGGCCTGATAAATGTACACCTGCTGGAGAAGAAGACAGCAACTCCTCCTCAGTTGCTGCAGAGGTTGCTAAGAGAGCTTGATGATCACAACTATGGCAGCTAGACTGAGGCTGACGTCAACTTGCTGTAGAGTGCTTTGTTTGAACTGTTATACCAGGCTCTGCACATCAGCTCTACCAGACTTTCTTGCTCGTTATTATATGGTTGACATATATTTATTTTTTAATTTTTGTTGCGAATGCTACTTCACTCAGCCCACATCAAAATGTTTGCTTTAGGTTTGTCGCATAATTCAGGGTTTGCACCATTTAACGCGCTAATTTCATATCTTAACTATAAGGGTTATAACAAGCTGTACGTACAGACATCTATACACCTGGCTCGGTAATTTATATTACAGTTCAGTTCAGTTCAGTCGTTCAGTCGTGTTCGACACTTTGTGCCCTATGGACCATTTCACGCCACGCTTTACGGTCACGTTCGCTGCCTACCCCTTCTCCGGTAACCCGCAACCTTTCCCAACATCATAGCTTTCTCCAGCGACTCATCTCTTCTCTTCAGATGACCAGAATTTGACCCTCCAAAGAGTAGTCAGGGTTTATGGTCGACAATATTGACTGATTTGATCTTCTGGCATTCCAAGAACTCCCACGATTCTCCGCCAGCGCCACGATTCAAACGCGTCAATTCTTCGGTGGTCAGCCTTTTTCACAGTTAAACTCTCGCATCCATACATCACAACTGGAAAGACCATAGCACGAGTTATGGATCTTGTTGGCAGTCTGATATCTCTGCACTTAAATAGGCGGTCAATGCTAGCCATGGCTCCCTTTATCAAAAGAAGGCGTCTCCTAATTTCATGGCTGCAGTCACCTTCCGGGCTAATCTTGGAGCCCAAGAATAGAAAATCTGTCACGGCTTCTACTTCTTGCCCGATGATGCTCCAGCGCTTGATAGGGAAAGATGCCATGATCTTGGTCTTTGTGATTCCGTTTAAGCCCACACTTCTCACTCTTTTCGAGTGCGCCAATCAGAAGTCTCTTGAGTTCTACTTCGCTTTTGCCATTAAAGTGGTATCAACCGCATATATAAACTTGTTGATACGTTTTCCAGCAATCTTCACTCCATCATACGACTCGTCCAGTCCGGCCTTCCTCATGATGCACTCAGCATATTTGCTAAATAGGCAGGGCGACAGTATGCAGCCGTGTCTCACTTCATTTTCAATTGAAAACTAATCAGTAAGACCATGCTGAGTTTTGAATGTGGCCTCTTGTCCTTCATATAGGTTCCTGAGGAGACAGATGAGATGAATTGGAATTCCCACCTCTTGGAGAGCTTGCCACAATCTGCTGTGATCTACGCAGTCCAACGCTTTCGCATAATCGATAAAGCAGAAGTAGATGGGTTTCTCGTACTCTCTTGCTTTATCCACGATCCAGCGATGGTTGGCAATCAGGTCTCTAGTTATTCCTCCCTTGCGAAACCCAGCTTGCACGTCCTGAAGCTCCTGATGCACATATTGCCACAGCCTACCTTGCAGGAGTTTCAACATCACCTTTCTAGCATGCGAAATAGGCGCGATCGTGCGGTAGTTTGAACAATCGTTGGCTCTGCCTTTCTTTGGAATGGGGATGTCAACTGACCTCCTCAAATCCTGTGGCGACTGCAGGGTTGTCCAAATTTGCTGACCAATAGAACTTTAACAGCGACATGGTTGATATTTTGAAGCAAAGGAGAGGGAATACCATGTATTCCGCAAGCTTTGTTCTTAGCAAGGCTGGATAAGGCCCATTCAACTTCACTCTTCAGGGTGCCCGTCTCGAGATCTGTGATCACAAACATCTTATGTTGGGTTTGCACATCCGGGTACTACTTGTACAGTTCTTCCTTGTATTCTCGCCACCTCTTCTTTATCTCTGACGCTTCAGTAAGGTCCCTGCCTCGTTTGTCCTTTATCAAGCATAGCCTAGCACAGAAGCTTCCTTTGATATCTTTGATTGTCTTAAACAGAGCTCTTGTGTTCCTCAATTGGCTGTTGTTCTCAATTGCTTGGCAATGTGTGTTCAGGAAGGCATTCTTATCTCTCCTTGCTACTATCGGAAAATCCGTATTGTGAACCTGGTATCTTTCTCTTTCACCCATAACTTTTGCCATCCTCCTTTCCTCAGCTATTTGCAAAGCCTCT
>JAJIZL010121493.1:62457-98117 GCA_023969395.1 Amblyomma maculatum | reverse complement strand
CTGTTGTCCTGGACTGTTTGCGTCATGCCGGACTTATTCTTAATTTCAAGAAGTGCCGGTTTGGCCAGCGGCAGGCAGTGCTGCTCGGACATCTTGTTGACGGACACGGTGTGCGACCTGATCCCCAGAAAACGAAGGCTGTCGAATCGTTTATGCCACCCCAGACTGTCCAGAGCTTCGTAGCTTCTTGGGGTTATGAGCTTATTTTCGTTGTTTTGTACACCGCTTTGCTGATATTGCCGACCCCCTTTCTTCTTTCGAATGGTCCTGTGAAGGCGAAGCCTCTTTTCGTCAGCTGAACTTTCTGTTAACATTCCACCATATTCTACGCTATTTTCATCTTGCAGTGCCGACAGAAATTCGCACGGATGAGAGTGGCGTTCACACTGGAGGTATTTCGAATCAACGCTGCAATGAGCAAGAACATGCTATTGCATGCGCAAGCCGTACTTTGAGCAAGCCCGAGAGGATCTGCACTATTGCTGAGCAGAAATGGCTAGCAGTGGTCTTCGGCATCCAGTGGTTTTGGTAGTACTTACACGGCCGCCCGTTCATAATTGTAACCGACCATCACTCTCTCTGCTGGCTTGTCAACCTTCGCAATCCCCATGATCGTCTCTCGAAATGGGTCCTTCGCCTCCATGAGCATACCTTCCAGGTGAGGTACAAGAGTGGCTGACGCCACGCTGATGCAGAGTGCCTCCTCTAGCTACCACTGAGTGCGACGCCGACAAATTCGAAGACTACATACCGGTTGTGGTTGCAGAAGTTCCGAATCTTCAAGTGTTTATATCGGAACAGCAAAAAGATTTGGTCCTCACGCCTCTTACAACACCCTGCAGACCAGTCGAGGTACCGGTCGTTTTTGTGTGCGCGATGGTATTCTCTAGAAGAAACATTATTCTTCAGTGGGCCAACATTTACTATTTGTAGTTCCCCATAGTCCTCTATTCATTTGTTTTGAGCGCACTGCACGACGATTCCACGTCTGGTCATCTCGGATCGGCTCGGATGCTCCGCCGCGCCCAAGAATGCTTTGATTGGCCTAAAATGCGATCACCCATGGAGAGATATGTGTCCAGTTGCGCACAACGTCAGCGCCACAAGCACCTTACAGTTGCTCCCGCTGTGCTGTTGCACCCAATGCAACATCCCAGCGTGCCCTTTGAGGAAGTCCGCATCGATCTGCTGAGTCTGTTTCCAAAATCATGCTTTTGCAACCGCTGGATTTTCGTTTGCGCCGACTATCTTACTCGGTTCTGCGAAATGGCGACTATCCAATCAGCTACAGCACAGCGAGCTTTGCTGTTTCTTCTCTGCTCAGTGGTCTTACGTCACGGACCACCACGGGCTCTAATAAGTGACCGGGCCGTCAGTTCACGGCGGGTGTTGTTGAGGAGCTCCTGCGTCTAAGTGCAACGAAGTTTTGCCTCTCCACACCCTATTACCTACAAACAAACCGCTAAACAGAGCGCATAAACAGGACATTGACAAATATGATTTCAGTGTACGTAGCTGTGGATCACAAGAACTGCAACACCATTCTGGCTTTTTTCACGTATGCTTTTAATACAGCAACTCATGGGGCTACAGTTGATCCTATTTCTTCTATTCGCCCGGCCACCACGTTACTGGAAACCATACTACCGTTTTCCCTAAACGACGAACCCTGCATCGCTGAGGCGCTGTGCTTCGCAGTAGAAGCTCGGCGACTGGCGCACCTGTGGACCATTGCGTCGTAAGAGCACTTCAAAGAACGCTGCGACAAGCGCCATCGGCATGTCCCTACGCTACTGGTGATTCTGTCTCTATTTGGCACCAGATACGAAGGCGTGGCCTTCACCGGAAACTTCTGACTCACGACGATGGGGCTTATGTAAATATTACCCGATTCTGTGATGTTACCTACGAGATTGCACGCCTCACTGCGACAGGTCGCTGGTCGAATAAAACAAAACTGTCCCACGTTGCGCGCTTGAAGCCGTGGCATCCTTGTGAGACCTGGTAACTTGCCCGGTGGGCTTCGGCTGTGCAGGGGGGAAATGTAACGTGCTGCAAAGAAGATGGACATACACGAAGAAAGGAGAAAGAGGAAGTGGTGGGCGCGCTAGGCCAGAGACGACTGACTGCTGACGCTGTGTTCCCGACGTTCCGTTTTCCACGACGGCTTTGAGCGTAAAAATCTGTTGCATGGCCTAATTGTCACCAATAATACTTGCACTACGATAACAACTACCACGAAAAACACTTTAGAGCTATTGTGGTACGCAACATTCTATAACCTAGGCACAAAAATATTACATCTGTCAGCAATCCCTCTCTGAGACGAGAAATATGATGAAACACACAGCTGAATAGACTAAGAAACAGAGAAAATACGACAGATGCTGCGGTTATTTCTAATGCAAAATGTGCTATCACAATACATAGACCGATAGTCGTGTTCAGATGCACTCTCGTACATCTTGCTGTATAGACTTTCGTTAAAATTGTGTCTTCTACATGTTGCACAATCCTTTTTCACAATTCATTCCTTCCGCATGCAATCATCGTTTGGAAACAAATGTCCTCCCGGTATTGTGTGTAAAGAATAATAACTTTCTTAAATGCTCCATCAAACCATTCGGTCGTGATCATTATTAATTTGAGCTCTTTTTGTTATTTTTATTCGCCCCGTTTCATGCAACTGGTTTCTTCTTTCTCCTGCAATTGTATCTGCAGTACACAAAGCGGGTCGAGAGTTGATAGCAAACAAAAAAAAATAATCAAGGTGCACTAGCTGCGCAGTCCAGAAGCTCGCACATGATATGTAAAAGCAATAATAATTGAATACATCACAGTATTGAAGAAAACTATTGTTCGCGTGTTTTTGGATACCATAAATGCAAACATTTTTACATTTAAGGTATCTGAACCAATATAGAAGAAAATGGTTCACACGCTCCTTGTCAATCCTACCTATTCCTTCCGCATGTCCTGTGCAGAGCTTCATTTGTGCTGCGCTAGCGCCCTAGCATCTACTTTATACGCTAATCGTGATGCTACACGCAACCTAACCTTACAGGGTCACTAAAGGCAACAATTTCTTAAGCAATGGAAAGCGCGAACTTAATTTAGCGCTAACACTGCTTTAAAATCGTGCGTTTCAGAAAGAAAGTAGGTTACACTTTTAGTCGTAGCGCAATTTTAAATAGAATATTATCAGAATAAGAAACTTGAAATACCAAATCTAAAGAATACATAACATTATGCGCTGAACATTTACACTGTCTATGCCGTCTTGCTTACGCTTGCACCGCCGACATCAGTTTTAACCCTGGTATAGGTTCGCTCTTGACGAACGCAACGCATATCTCATTGTGATTGAAAGAATGCAGATGGAATAAGTGCGCAATGCGCTATTTGAATTTTCACGCGGGGAAATTAGGAGCACCACGGGATAAAGACTGTTGGAACATTTCTTGCCTGCTAAAAATGACAGATGAGTATTCTCCAAAGTTCTCCGAAACACCTGTGATTCTGATATTTGACATATTGACACAAATATTTATACTTTGTAGCCTGTGAGAGTCTGTGCAGACGACGCGAGGCTCAGTGCCACATCGTACTTTAAATTATTAGATTAGATCACATCGTACAAGAATATATTACCTGTCCTCCTTTCTATAACTTTGCCGCGTCTTCTTCTGTGATCAGTGAAGCTACAACTTCATGTGACATAACACATTCATCACTTGCCCTACCTTAGGTGTCCCAAATGGAGTGAGTACGGTCACTTAAAACAAAGAATGGGCTTCGTTCGTTGGGACCCCTTTTAGTAGAAAACATCAGCAAAATCTCCGAAACAAGAAAGGCATTTGCCTACTTCTTTGGCGTTTATTTTGTCTGAGGCGCCAAAGAGGTGAAGAAGAAGCAACTTCATCGAAAAAAATTACATTATTTTCTTCACAATCACTATTTCGTGACATCTTGGTGATTGGCTTATCACCGGTGATATAGCCATAGCTGATTTTCAAAAAAAAATATTTGCGGCCATTATCAGTCACAGTTTTCTCAACGGCCAGTAGCAGTATAAGCTGACTAGATGTATGCTTCATAGAAATAACAGCATATCATTTTTTTCTGCAGCTTTGCAAACAGGTGAAATAAACGCCGGTTATAATTTAAATTCAGGTAAGTATCAAGTTCAGTATTTGAATTCTACTTAAGATAAATATAAAGATTTTAATAATTTTTGAAAGGTTTCTTGGGCGATTGTTCTTGTTTATATTTCAAAAAGAAATGTAAGATTTATATTTTCTGTGGCGCTTCAATCTCCCATTTTAACATCTCACCTGCTAGCCGCATAGTTTATTTTGCCTTCGAAAATGCGCGGTAATATTCGAATTAAGAATAAAGAAAAATTTTCAGCTCCGGGGCTGGTTAACGCGAGCCATTGCCCCAAAGCGAGGGTTTTGTACTCGCGGCTCTCCACTGCAGATTGCATAGTTTTTTTTTTATTCAAACACCTTAAAGGCTCTCTAAGGGCAATATATAAAGGGGGTAGGTTACATGATTGTATACAAGAAAATATGGTCCACACTTAAACATGCAATAGAATCCCAATTAAAAGCACACATAAATATATACAAGAACTGGCATTGCAGTTACAAGCAACAGAATAAATGCGAAATTGATCTTGTGCAGAATGCGGCATTCTACTAAGACTTTATGCTCGAGAAAGTCTTGAGTTTCTGCATGAAATCAGCATCTAGATTTAATGTGTCAACGATGTCTTCAGATTACTTGTTTCAATGGTGAATGGCGAGAAATAAAAGGGAATGACTAAGGAGATGGGTACGTGCAAATATGGGTTCAATTTTGCAGTTATGGCCTAAGCGCGGAACTATACGGTGGGCGGGTCAAATATAGCATGTAGCGAACGATGAGTGACTATGATATAGCCTGTGAAAATAAGATAGTAGTGCTAAAAAATCTTTGCTTTTCAAGTGATGATAAGTTCAGCGCTGCTTTGATGGCGGTTATGCTCCACTGGCTTGAGTAGTTTCTGGTTAGAAATCTAGCTCCTTTATTCTGAACCAACTCCAATTTTTTTAATTGGGCACATTTTATGCGGATTCCAAATTAAAGACCCGTGTTTTATTTTCGAGTGGGGGAGAGCAGTGTATGTCAAATGTTTAGTAAATGTATTAGCTTGGTGCAAGTGATGCCTGATAAAAAGTGGGGGAGAGCAGTGTATGTCAAATGTTTAGTAAATGTATTAGCTTGGTTGATGCCTGATAAAACCATGTGCTTTAGATAATTTACTTACAACTTCATCGATGTGGTTTTTCCATGTTAGATCGGACGAAAGATGAATACCTAGGTATTTCAGCGTACTACCATTATCAGTGGGAGTACTACTCATGAATTAACAATGATTTTGAGGCGCAGAATTTGAGGTAAATATTACTATCTATGTTTAAAAGACGGTAATCTGCATTTGTCACTATTTACACCAAATATCAATTCATCGAGGTCAGTCTGTAAAGAGTTAGTACCGGAAAGACTGGCAATCTATCTGTAAATCTCTTAGTAGTCAGCAAATTGTTTTGTAGTAGAAATAACGCTGTCACTTATGTCATTAATGTAGATCAAGAATAGATTCGGTCCAAGTACTGAGCCTTGCGGAACACCAGGTTTTACCAAGGTTGGGAAAGAACAGCACCCGTTTATATAAATATATTGACAACGGTTGGTAAGAAAGTTGGTAATCCATGTAACAACCTTGTTGTTCATGCCGTGACTATTTAGTTTTCGTAATAAACGATTACGGGGTACCTTATCAAACGCTTTCGTGAAGTCAAATAAAGCGGCAATTCCTAACTTAGCATGGCCGGCATTATGAAGGTCAGTTAATAACTCAAACAATCGAGTCTCACAGGAACGACCATGTAGGAATCCATTGGATCAGTGAATCCATTGGACCGGTGCTGCCACTGTAGCTCAAATAAGAAGAATTTCAAGGTTTTTCTTACATCTGAGTGTGTTCATGCCTCTATATATATTTCAGGGTAATGGCTCAGGGAAACTGGTATTGTCCTATATGGGCCGCTAGGCTCTGTATTTTGCGGTTTCATTCTAATCAGATCCGAAAACATCTGCTAGTGAATACAATTGCACAATTGGCTAAACTTCAGCGCTTCATTTTTTTTATGTTGTCGCTAGCCTATGACCCATTCGTGAGGAGAGCCTTCCTATGTATTTCACTTAAGAGTAGAGAAACGTACTAGCTGGTGCACAAAAAACGTCCTTGAAAGGAAGCCGTTCAAGGCTTCCGGACTGCTGGCAAAACGTAGACGCTAGCTTCTTCGTTGCTGTAGCCATAGTACATTTCCGGAAATCGGTAATTATGCATCTTCCCCAGGCTCGTATTCCAACTGAAAGGACTCGTTCTCAGACAACACTCCGTAGAAGTAATATGAAAAGACCTCCTAGGACAGCTGGTACTGAATTCGGTCGATATATACGGATATCACAGGAGCAGTGCCACATGAAGGAGCTCGATTATGATTTATTTCGGGAGTCACCGCCACTAGATTGTGAGCGCTGTGTTTAAGCGTTCGTGTTTAGGAAGCAGCTTGCATGTGATTGGCCAGCATTCGCACAAGCTTCTTTAAAAATAGATTTTCCTTCGTAAAGTGCTAACGTTGGGCAATCAATCTCGTAATTGCTTGCTGCCATAAGAAGCGAGAGCACTGGTATGACTGGTAAAAGTATAAGTATGCTTTTATCTAATACAGTATTCAAATTGTGCTTCCCCAAAGAACAATAAATTTTTCTTTTTGCTTTATGATCTTCTGTAGATTAAGAATTAGCTTCACTGAAAACAACCGCGTTTTACAGTTTTGCATGATGCAACTTGACGAAAGATACTGATTTCGAAAAGTACACATAAGCCCAAAAAACCCTGTCGAATTTTTGCCCTAGAGCAAACACAGGAATGTACACAGCCTACAATATGGCACACAAATTCTCGAACTCTGAAACGTTGAGCCACCTAACATTATTTGCTACCAACAAATAACAACAAGCAAGTAAGGATAAAGATTTACAGTGCATCAAGTGGTCTCCGAACAAACATGTTCGCACGTGTTCGCAATATTTCTGTTCAGGATGGTGTAAAGAAAAAGTCTACATAACGATAATTTAGCGTATTTTGAAAGGTAGAATAGAAACCACAGTTAAAGCAGGTTCTGTAGCAACCTCTTTGAGCACAAATGCCCCTCGCGGACCTGAATGTGGGCAAAATAATGTATTCGAAGCCAGATATGCCGAATCAGATTGTATTGAACTAGAGCCACTATCGAACTTTCAATACATACATTTGAAAATTCCACACAACATTATACGACAGGCGTTCGTTTTTAACAAACTCCCATTAAATAAAAAATTTGGATGTATCGAAATGAGCATCTTGCCGCTATTAGGTGCTTCTATCATTTATCATTTAGAGGAAATATTCAGAGACTTGGAGAGGGAGCAGTTAAGGATAAGGGTATATGGAGAATAGTTCAGTAATCTGAGATTTGCTGATGACATTGCCTTGCTAAGCAACTCGGGGGATGAATTGCAAATAATGATTTATGACCTAGACAGGAAAAGTAGAAAGGTAGGTTTGAAAATCAATATGCAGAAGACAGAGGTAATGTTCAACCGCCTAGGGAAGGAACAGCAATTTACGTTAGATAGCGAAGCACTGGAAGTAGTAGGCGAATATATCTACTTACGACGGTAGTAAACGGACCATGAAAAGGAAATAACAACAGGAATAAGATTAGGATGAAGCGCATTTGACAAGCACTCACAGATTATGACTAGCAGTTTACCGCTATCGCTAAAGAGGAAAGTATACAACAGTTGCATCTTACCTGTACTCACCTATGGCGATGAAACGTGGAGGCTAACCAAGAGGGTTCTGCTTAAGTTATGGGTGAAGCCAGTCATGTAGACGAAGTCTTATGACGCCTCTCGCGTGGCAGTACTTTGCTGACGAAGAGGCGAAGCCGAGGTTCTCTGCGTTGGTGTTTGCCTCATGCGCTGTTTTCCACTCGATATGTTTCACCAACTCGCCCGTTTGGCTATAGAGTCTTATTATGCTGGTTCGTTTTTCTTAAAGCACCACCTGCAGCAGCTTTTATGTGATCCTTAACTCTAAGGACACTTTCCAGGTGGCATAGGATGCAACTGCAAGTTGGAAGCAACGTCAGCGCCGGCGCGCAAATACCTACCAATTATTTTGGGGGACGCGCTTTTGTCCCTAGAGCAGCACGTAGAAGTGCGCACTTAGGACCGCTCTTTCTGCTGCCTCTCGAGCACATGCGTTTCCCGGGTGGCCTGCCACTCCGCCGGTTATCAAGCCATCGCTGCAGAAAGCGTGTCGCTAACGTGGCTGCACCGCATATATGTTCATGTGGTAAAGAGAATCTCACCCGCCTTACCTATTCAGTTATCAATAAATAAAAATACTTCGATACCATACTCGAGTTCCATACACTCAGGATTGACTGTAAAACTTGACACTAAGAACCAAAAAAAAAATGAACCGACGCTGAGTACAGGCACGATTATCGACCGTTATATCTATAAATTTACCTCGTTCTGTCGTTGCTTCAAACAGTGATTTAACAGTACACTAAGGAATTTTGTATTGTATTCTTTTAGTTGTAAGCGCAATACCATCTAGATAGATACATGGATAAATAATTTTAGCATAATCTTTTTAGCGTCGTGGTAAATGTGTCACCTATCTCGTACTGCATTTTGCGCTCAATATGTTTCATTATATGATTTCTCGCTCTGCAAACCTGAAAGCTACTGCCTTGACATTTTTCCGCCAATCTTCCTTACTCGCTTCTAGTGTTCAATTATTTAGCACATAATGACTCTGCAAACATCAGTGCCTCTCGAATCCCTGCTTTGGCGTAGCGTAGTGGTGGTTGAAGTGCCTCACGTTCTATAATACTATGCTCAATCGTTTTTCTTCTTTGCATCCAGCAGCAGCAAATCTCATCGGCGCTGTCAAACATTTGCCGGCAACATTTGAACTTCAATTCCAAGCCCTAGCCTTGAAATGTGAACCACTTCCTTGGGAACTGTCGAAAATGTTTCACAATGCATTTTTTATTGGTCGCACTATAAAGTTTGAGGGTCCCTTTTTTCCAGCATTCTCTTTGCCAGCAGGTATTTTCTGAGGCTCATATCATCTGTTTGAAGTGATTTTTGTAACGTTTTCTTCTGTATTTTCTGTATTTTTCTTTCTGTATTTTCAAAGTATATAATTATCCTCCATGTCCTCTAAATACTGCACTGCTACAATTAGCTCACACGCTTCGCCACCCAGCGCTTGTCATTCATTTGCTTGAACCGTTCTTCATACTGCGCCTTACTTTCTGCCTCCCGCGCTTCAAATTTCAACCATCCCATATAATCTTGAGCCTCCTCATTAGTCGTGGCTACATGTTGTATCCTTTGGAGTTGAATTAGCGCTATCTAGTTAATAAATCCTGAACTAATCTGGCGTAATCTGTATATATTCAGATCACATGATGAGCGTATTTGCTATATCCAATATACCGCTTCGTTATGTCAAACACGAATGCTGCGAGCCAACTTTAGAAAGACATGTGTACAGCAAGAAACGACTAATTATTTTACACTAGCCGGAACGTCATATGACAAACGGTTCAGACGCAATGGCCGCTTGAAAATCCCCGAGCGGCATGAATTAGGAGAACAAAGGTCACCGGTACGAATAGCTTGGGTACTAGTCGCCGCAAGTAGACGTTTTGCACTCCTTAGCTCTCCTAATCATTTCACGCCATTCCGAACCGTCTGCACAGAAGGAGTGGTCGACTAGTTTTAAACACATGTTCCAACCTCGATGCCCGGCAGTCGGCAATATATAGCGAAATGAATGTATAGGCCTGAATGTCAGCACTCGAGTCCCGCTGCTCTCGTCCGTTATTACGCGTTGGTCGTGTAGTCATGAGGTACAGCACCACCTTGGTCGCATGGTATATGGTACGAATTTGGTAGCGTGATTATATATGTCACGTTACCAAGGTTACGCCAAACCATATGCGGCGGCTGCGTTGAGCTTCTATTTTCACGCTATGGCTCACATGACCTTAACAATCGCACCAAGTGGTAGTGGCGCCTTAAATGACCGCCTCTCAAATCTTTTGGATAGCTTTCTAGCCCGAGTGTAGCTGAGCACTCTAGGCAAACAATGGGTATCAGAGGAAGGAAAACTGATACTCTCAATGTTAGCAGCAGGTAAAATGTTCCCATAATCTGCTCTTACATCCGGCCTATTTGGACAGTGAGCTGTACTGCACCTTTCCCAGTTGGAGTGCGAGAATAGAGTTTCGAGGGCATTAACTGTAACATCGCGAAGGTCGTGTGCTTGTTGTATGTTAAGATTCATCTCTTTTTAGACATGCTTGTGAATTTCACTTCAAACTATGACTTTATAAAGGTTGTAAAGGTTGGTCTTTTGTACTATTGCACTTATAAAAGCTATATTAGGGGTTAGTGAAAATGCTGAAAGCAGGTGTCATGCACGGCCACCACACCCCTCAAAAGGAGCGCGCATCCAGCGCTGTAGAGTAAACTTTTTAAAGGCGGGTCATAAGTTTACCCGAATTATTTTACTGTAACTTGATTGCGCAGGGTGAACTCATTATGACTGTAGAGAAATGCTTGTTTAGTGACTCTTCTTCCGTAGGCATGTGTTGTTAAGATCATTTTACACATTTAAATAAATGATGCATATAACTTCAGGTCAGCTGCGCACATAACAGAATAATAGGTGCAAGAAAATCAGGGGGATAAAGAACAGTTGGTGTTTTCCTGTCTTCTTTGCGGCGATGCTTTCTTTTACAGAAGGCCGTGTTCCCCACCTATTTTTCATTGTAAATTGCTACAAGCATCTAGAAGACTGTTGCGAAATTAAGTAGTAGTTTAGCCTGTCAGGCAGAGCCGTTTGCCGGTGCAACTTCGACAAGTTTTGGAAACCACGCAGCTTCTGAAGAGAAATGACGGGCATGCAAGTTCAATATTTTTTAGGCACTCCAAAATTGGAGTTAGTTTTGAATATGTTATATAGCTATGTTCCTCAGTTGGTAGACTCGATATACAAATATCACGAAAATAAATTGTCTGTAGAGCGCTGTATTCATACGAGTTTGTAGACATCCACCCAAGGCCTTCCTAATGAGTGGGAAAGGCGAATGGTTGAGTTTTTGAGATAGGTATAGAAAGCGTCAAATTTAGGTCCCCGCTTACCTTCGTTCTCGTAAATAAGATTCGACAGAGTCTAACTCTAAAACAGTAATACGACTGTGATATTGTAACATATCCCGAGCTAGCAGTGCTCTTGAAGAACGCTATCAGCCGGTCGCATGCCGGATTCTTCGTAGCCGGACCATTTTGTCTATTTCGTTATGAAACTTGTGCAGCGATGTTCAATAATAAATTGTATCTGTCTGCTTGCCCGTAATCTGTATAGAAAAGAAGTTATTTTCCTCAAACATTGAAGCTCCAAAAATTTAGTAATCAATACTTATTTACTAAGACTGCCTATTTGATTGCATTTGATTACATCCAAAGTTCGCGTTCCATGTATGTCTGGCGATTAGACTAGATAACATGGAAGATGTTTAAGTTCCCAGTGATGTCATTATTCTAAATGTCTTATAAAGCGTCACCTTTTAGTGCATTTGGCCCTGAATGCGAATTATTTTGTCAAGAAAAGAAATATTTTGTACTAAAAGTGATAACATTTAACTTGGTTGCTTGTGCTACCCGAAAGGAGGACTGAGGGTTCCAAAATTTACATATTCATTTCTATGCAGCAGACGCTTTTAATAATAACAGAATGAAGGCGCATCTGCAAAGGGCTACAAAATGGTTTGTTGTCACACCAAAATGTGCGCTCAAGTTTTGATAGTGAACCTACTTGACAGCAGACACTTCTGCAGTAAGATCAGAAATGTTTGTAGTCACAACGAAAAAATTAGTAAAGAACTATATACTACAGAACAAAACTACAAAACAATCTGCAGAGTAAAAGCACTCGAGAACTACAGAACATCCTGTCGTTTATGGAAAACTGCATGCTAATTCTTCGCATTTTTTAGTTCTCTGGCTTTCTGGACTAGGAGCTCTTCGAAACTTGCGGGAAGTAGCATTTGCACCTCGTGCTTTCTTTCCGTACGTACGGTGCAAATGCTGCTTTTTATATTTACATTGCGAAAATATTCATAAATATGATTTTGAAGTAGCTGATCGCTATATGGGTGTGCGTTTCAAACTTTATTACCTCGAAACACCTAACCATGCCAGTTTTCCAAGTCACTCGGAGCGTTAAAATCGTATTGGTTATTTTGTATCCTGCGTGAAATTCCTAAACATCTGATCATAAAACAAAATCGTAATATTCTTGCTTTTATAGATTCCCATGGTTGCCCACACAGGCCTCTAGAATGCGAGAACTACTGTCGACATTGTCTCGGATACCCTCAAGGAGGACAGTGCGACCTCCTGATTCCTAATACCTGCATCTGCAATGTTCAAGCATCTACGAGCGGATGAGAGCGCTACAATGCAAATCTTACTTCTCAGTCAGTGTTCATTACCATCGTGAATTTCTTTCCTTCTTTGCTTTTTTGGTTTGGCCTATCGACATGGTCGAGTTTCAAATTGTACAATATATATATATATCACTCCCGTCACTCTACCTTACATTAAATACTTGCTAAGCACCTTTGTTTGAGCCATTTATGAACTCTGATGCTGCACAGCAATTTTTTTTTCCTCGCAATATCATCCATAATGGAGTATATTTCATGGTTTTATTACAACCAAACTTGAACATGCTCTGGTAATATATAGCATACCCTTTCCTCCAGTAAAAAAGTGTCAGTTCAATTGACGATTCTGGTACCACTGCACTGCTATAATGTCCTTGCAATCATATTACATAGTCTCTGACGTACGGAATAAAAAATAAAAACCGCCAACTAAAGTTCACATTACATATCTCGTGGCAGCAACATCTGCAACCTGTCCTTCATAACAAAACAGTATTTATAATGTTCACGTCACCCTATCCTTATACTATTTTTTTGTGTCCGGGATATATTTTTGCACTGACAAGGATTCTTAAAAATTATTTGATATTGGTAATCCTACATCTTATCACCCGTAATAAATTTTGACCTAATTAAAGGCATTACAAATCAAGATGGGGAAGCGAAAATTTTTGCGAACTGTGCTTTGTTCATACAATTCATTTTGGGTTTGGCTACGGAGACAGAGCAGTTAGAAGCAGTTCTAACGAGCTCAAAATGGTTTTGACATAGGAGAAAAAAGCGGCATGGGGCTTGACTGCAAATTGAGGTCTTCCATCTCATTTCCTGTTTAACGTTTGAATAAAAAAGAATGCTTAAAGCACCCGGTCCATAGTTCTTTTTTTTTACGTTTATGGCGGCCTATTTCATATTACAGGCAGCCGCGAATTATTTTTATGAGAAAGGAATTTTTTGAGCCAGAATGAAAGATATTTGTTTTAAACACATTTATACCCCCATAATTGACTCAGAGTGTGACAAGCCAAATGAAACGGGCAATTTGATCCTGAATGGGAGATATTTATTTTGAATACTTTTACTGCCACAGTGACTCACTGTTGCAGGCAAAATTTACAATAAATCAAACAATAGCTTTCTGTAGGTTTTTGTTCAACTTCAAATTTTCAACTTTGTTCAACAAACTTCCAACTTCAAAATTGGTTTCAATAAATCTATTTATGTTATTTTTCTGTGCAAGTGTTCTGCCATAACAGTGCTCATTTGGAACATGGATTAAATTATCCACTCATGAAATGCACATTACTTTTTTCATGCACGTTTAAGTCAAGTATGACTGACAGGACAGCTTACGGTGCCAGGAGGAATTTTTTGTCTTCAAATCATCGCCGAGGACTTGGAGTATACGCTCGCACATTTGCTTTTATATAACCCTGCTCAACAGAATCGTGCTGCCCAGTGGATCCAGAAGGTTTTTACAAATACTTCTTCACTGTTGCCCCTCATTTTGACCTTCCGATCTTTCAGCAACTCATCTTTGGTTAGGTTTAAAAATGACTATCAGGAAGAGCTGCACAGGCTCAGTTCAGAGATGAATTCTGCGCACCTGTGATGGGGATCTCGCAAAAACTAGATTGTGGAAAGACCTGCGCCGGCTTGCACGATAAAGTCCGAGCTAAGTCCAGACTTAAATGGTGTCTTTAGAAAGACCAAGCTTATTTAAGACGGCTCGTGTTCCGAACGTCGAACGCTTCGGGTTCATGTTCACCAGAGTGGCTTACCAGAACGGCCTCAGCAACCACTTGGGGCATTTTTCCTCGTAACACAATCTTAAGCCGCAACAAGCAATGGCACGGATTTTACACAACGCAAAATTGACGGAATGTGTACATCTTACAGCAGGGACAGTGCCAGCGCATCCCTGTATTTCCCCAATTTCTCTACTTAGACACCTGGCGTCCTTGTGTCTTAACAAAGACAGCACTAGAGTCGTAATCATACAAGCGACTTATTCAAGTCAGGACTGAAGCCCAGTCTTGACTCCAGTCTTAAGCGGCTATGCTACTGGCCTATTCTTTATACTCCAGTTAAGTCTGGACTTAGCTAAGACAGTCTTAAGATTGTTTTGTGCAAGCGGGCCCTGGTATTGCGCCTTGATACAAGCTTAAAAGTATTGGTTGCTATGAAAAAATAACATATTTTGTAGCCTGGGTTAACGTATCTTCGGGACATCTAGCAAAGCCAAGGAAATAATTGTGCCTGGGGCTTTATTTTTGATATGCTGTCTGGGAAACCTAGACTTGTGCGGCACAATTCTTCGGTTTTCTCAAAAATAAGTAAAATCGCTGCCTCGGTCAATCATTTTTATAAAGAGATCGGCTTGATGTGGACTAACTTGATTAAGAATATTTTCAGCCTCGGTGAAAGTGGCCCAGCGTCCAGCCGAATAATAGAAAAACTATCCGCTGCAGCTGTGCACCCAACTGCAAGAAAATGTTCGTAACTCAGAGCAGCTAAGTACACAAGGGTTACCTCACCGCTGGTAGAGAAAAAAAGATATAAGAGAAGGCCGCAAACGTAAGGAATGGCGATTTGAAATTGGACAAGGAAACCCAATATACAACACATCAGCATGCATCAACGCAGCGGTGTGAAACAGCGCATGTCAAAACACAACAGCGGAAAAAGCAGAAAGACGACAATACAGCGCAAAGGAAAACCAGCACACTTCAAAACAACGCAGAGAAACAAATTATTGCGAATATTGCACACAACTTCAACGTAGCTATAGGAGCAGAAGTCTTCTAACACATTGTTTTGCATGCTTTACCAAGGCTACAGATGGTTGAAGTTTTGACTGAGGGAGCCATTTAGAACTTACCTTAAGAGCAGCGCCATAGCACCTCCAATACCGTCTCTTATATACTCCAAATCTTTATATTTGATGTTTATTCTGGTTTTTATGGAATGGAAGGCGTATTATCTGTCTGTTTTTGCAATCTGTGTCAGAAGGGTGATTCGACGCCAATTCTAGGTGTGCCACACAGTTGCTCCCGGTTTTGGCAGCAACGAAATTTATTTTATTTATTTGTTTTATTTACATGGTACTGCAGACCTCTTTGGCCCAAGCAGGATGGGCAAAATCAGTGTAAAGAAGAAATAACAAAGAAAAGGAGAAATTTTTGGTGTCATGCACAGATACACTGTGCATGTGGCCCTTAGCAAGCGTAATTGGCACATATTCCTATTGAAAGCGCAGTTTTTTTACTCCAGAATGGCCTTTTGGGTCTGTTGCCAAGTTGCGCTCTAAAATTCGATAAGCATGACTTCTGATCCCGGAGAAGCACTACCGTTCATGTCGCATTAGGTATCAAACACTTCACCTGCAGTAGCTGGGCAAATAATCGACTGCGCGTCCTCGTCAGTTACGCGCGAGAGAACCAACCCGCACACTGTAACCCGTGAAGTGTACTCCGGCCGGTGTCGAACTGCTCTGAATAGATCGGAGAAAATGTTCTAGAATACGCGCTCGATGTAGAGCCTCTCGGAACCCTCTTCCCTGTCTTCCTTAAAAACTGACGCCCCGAACTTGGATGCCATCTGTGAGGCTTTTGCATCTCGTGTTAGACGCAACCCATCCGGTTCTGTGATGGGACGCCTGCAAGGAGCTGATTGTACCGCGGTTCTGAAGTGTTGGCACAAAAGGCGTAATTAGCAGCCTCGCTGAAACTGTAAGTAAGCCTGTGTTTTAGGCATTCGTGAGTCCCCTAGCTTTACTATTCTGTTGCCCCGCATGCAGTCCCTAAGGACCGCCGCATCCCGTTACCGCTTGCGATGTCCCGTATGTATGGACGCACCCGTCCACTCCTCCTTCAGGGTGTCTCAATTTTGGGTCCCAAGTCTAGTCTGCACACCTGACTTGCTCACTGAGCCCTGAACTTTGCGTAAACCATGAGAGTTTTGCAGGACCGAAATGTCGGAGCACCACAAGTGGCTGCGCAATCCGGACCAACCAGGTGAATGCAAGGTGAAGGCAAGCGGGCGATGGTCAGTTATGTGCCCGGCGCCTGCGGGGAGATCGAGAATACTGAACTGGCACTATGCAACACTGCACAAATGATTGTGGGAGACAAGCACATGGTTCATTCGGCTGAAGTTGAACTTCCGAGCCAGGCCGGTTAAACGCATCTCCATACATGTATCGCCATACGTCGTGCAGTGTAAACTGAGAGATGATGCGTTGTAACTCCGAGGCGTACGCTGTGCTGCGACGTTGCCTCTTCAGCGCGCGAACATCACAGTCTGCCTAAAACCGTAGTAGTAGTAACTTTATTAAAACAGAGGAGTTTGGCACATGCGTTCCTCTGGGCCCCCGCACGGCCCCACTACACTCAAACGATCATGTTCCTATGGTTCATGAAGTTGGCAGCCCAGTCTGTGACGATTTTCTGCCGAATCGGGTCCTCGGAGTGCAGCAGGGTCTCCAAATGCTCCCAGGTTGTAAGGTGCTCTAGACCCTGCGGAAGAGGACGTGCCAGGCATTGGAACAGGATGTGGGCGAGGGTGCCGGTGGGGTTTTCGCAAAGAGTGTAGGAGGGATCCATGAGGTTGTGGTGGTAGCGAGACGCGCTATAAAGGGACGGAAGGATGCGCGTGTGGAGTCGTCGCCAGAGCGTCTGGTGGTAGTTATTTAGAGATGGGTGATGGGGGGGGGGGGGGGGACGGAGAGTCGCTCGGCCCGATAGGCCTGCGTAAGCTCACTGAAGGAGTGCATGCGATCACGCGTGAATCCCGGATCGGCGGTCGCCGGCGCCCGGTTTAAAGAACCTCGGGTTACCGCATTGGCGGCCTCGTTACCGGGATTCCCGGAGTACGTAGGCACCATATCAGCTCCCCACAGCGGGACGGGTTGGTGGCGGGCGAGCTCAGTATGCAGAACGCCGTAACGTGAACTCTACCACGCGCAAACTTTAGTATCGCAGTTTTAGAGCAGGTTGTAGGTCCACGGCAAGCAAGAGGGAAATACCATCAAATAAGAAAGGGTGACAAAGGGGCAAAAACTTAGCCGTTTTGGTGCTTGTGATTAAACCTGGAGTTGCGCAAGAGCTATCTCATGGCTACGCTTACGTTTGGTTTGAAAGTAAAGACATGGCTTTCGCACATAGTAGTTTACTTTATGGTTTGAGTTTTATTTATCCCGTAGGGGTAGTTTTAACAATTCAAGTTCGATAAGGTGAAAGCCACTATCATGTGGTGGACCGAAGCCCTTCACAACGGCACCTCTTTCTATCTGTTTTCACTCCCACCTTCGCTATGACGCGCGTAAGCTGCCAGCCAACATATTGTTACGGGGATATACTTAGTTTAACGGCACTGCGATGGGCCGAACTCGACGCTAAGACTTCAGTAGCCGTGCAGTATTCACTCTGTCAGCGTCGCCCTCTTTCTCAACGCTTTTTGTGCCCGTGTTCCTCGGTCGTCGTCTTTGTCAGTGAGCACATCACTTTGGTCCCGCGTTTCCCGGTAACACTTCCCCCCTCGGCAAAAGGCAACGTCCCGGTGCGTATTAGGCGTGCGGTGTGGAAGGGGAATAATATGGCTTGAGGCGGGTGACATGTACGATTTCGGAAGTGGGTGTAGCAGTCGGTGACTCTGGGTGGAGCGGTGCAATCTCATAGGTCACGTCGGTAACTGGGCGTAGCACCCGGTAAGGACCCGTGTAGTGGGGCAGAAGTTTTTGACACAACCCCACACGACGGCAGGGAAGCCAGAGCAACACCAGAGATCCGGGAGGATAGTGCACATCGCGGTGGTCAGCGTCGTAGCGGCGTTTTTGAGCTTCTTGAGAGATGGTGAGATTGTGACGAGCAATCTGGCGAGCAGCATCGGCTCGGGTGATGGTATCGCGGGCATAGGTTGTGACGGGGCCAGCGGCGGGAAACAAAGTGTCGAAGGGTAGTAGGGGGTCTCTTCCAAAGAGAAGATAGAATGGAGAGTACCCAGCAGTGTCATAACGCGAAGAGTTATATGCAAAGGTGACAAATGGCAGACTAATATCCCAGTCGCGATGACTGTCGGATACGTACATTGCGAGCATGTCGGTGAGTGTGCTGTTAATACGCTCCGTAAGACCGTTCGTCTGAGGGCGATACGCAGTAGTGAACTTGTGCCGAACGGAGCAAGAACGAAGTATTTCCTCAACAACTCGGGAAAGAAAACAGCGGCCACGGTCGGTAAGTAGTTGACGGGGAGCACCATGGTGAAGTATGACGTCGTACAAAAGGAAGTCAGCAACGTCTGTGGCGCAGCTGGTTGGAATGGCGTGAGTAATCATGTACCGCGTGACATAATCGCTGGCCACAGCGATTCATTTGTTTCCTGACAAAGACTCGGGGAAGGGCCCTAGGAGGTCAAGGCCAGCACGAGAAAATGGATTAGTCGGGATAGCAATCGGCTGCAAGTGTCCAGGTGGTAGCTCAGGGGATTTCCTCCGGCGTTGACAGAGGTCGCAAGCGGCTACATAATGTTGGACAGAGCGATAAAGTCCAGGCCAGAAGAAACGCCGGCGCACGCGCTCGTATGTGCGTGAGAGGCCAAGGTGACCAGCTGTAGGGGTGTCGTGCATTTGTTCGAGAACGGCAGAGCGTAGGTGTTGGGGAACGACCAGCAAGTGCTCAGCACCATCAGGTCGCATGTTGCGGCGGTATAGCGTATTCCCATGAAGGAAGAACAGGGCGAGGAAAGAGTCACGGCTGTGTGTGTGGAGGCGGTCGATAAGAGAACTGAGGGTTGGGTCCAAGCGCTGTTCATCGGCTATGTGAGAAAAGTCCGATATAGAGAAGACGCAGGGGTCCGACTCATGGTGAGTAGAGGAAGGGGGACCGACGGGATAACTGGACAGACAGTCTGCATCCTGGTGGAGCCGACCGGATTTGTATACAACGGAAAAGGTATACTCCTGCAAGCGCAGTGCCCAGCGGTCGAGGCGGCCAGCAGGATCCTTGAGGAAAGAGAGCCAACATAAGGCGTGGTGATCAGTAATTACAGTGAAGGGTCGGCCAAACAAGTAGGGCCTGAATTTTCCAACGGCCCAAACGGGAGCCAGGCACTCCCGTTCCGTAATAGAATAGTTCTGTTCCGCTGATGACAGGAGACGACTGGCGTAGGCAATAACGCAGTGTTGGCCGCGTTGTCGCTGTGCACGAATGGCAGGCACCAATCCCGTGGCCACTGGCGTCGGTGCGAAGTTCCGTCGGGGCAGACGGGGCAGGAGGATTGGTGAGAACAGCGATGAGGGTGGAGAATGCGTTAGCCTGCTCGGGTCCCCATGAGAAAGGAACGCCTTTCTATAAAGCTGCGGACATCACGGGGTGAACGGGGAGATGGAAAAGCACTGACAGCGCGAACTGTCTGGATCGGGTTGCACGCTGGTGGCATTCACCAAATGGCCAAGGACTTTAAGTTCGCGGCGACCAAAATGCACTTCTTTGAGTTCAGCTGAAGTCCGGCACGGCGGAAAAGTGCCAAGATGGAAGAACGCCGACGAAGATGGCTTTCGAAGGAGGGCGAGAAGACAATCACGCCATCCAAGTAACATAGACAAGTCGTCCATTTGAAGCCGCGGAGTAAGGAGTCCATCATTCGTTCAAACGTAGCAGGGGCGTTGCAAAGTCCAAAAGGCATAACCTTAAATTGGTAAAGTCCATCGGGTGTGACAAATGCTGTCTTCTCGCGGTCTTTTACGTCGACCGAGATCTGCCAGTAGCCGCTAAGATATAAAGCCCTGCTTTAACTGAGCTGTATGAACGTACCTTCGGGACCTAAAAATAACATGAATGCAAGGGTTTTGGCAGGGTGACTGTGATATCACCCTCCCATATGAAAGGAGAGGTCCACTCTGGCAGCTTCTGCCAAACGTAATACTATCAGGAAGTCCTACGTCTAGTTAATGCTCGGCCATGTCATCTGCCAGCTACCGCCTCCCACGACTACTTTTTTCTCCCCGGCTGAAAGCCAGTGTAACCACGGCCAAGGTGCGAGCACGACAAAGGTGAAATCAGGGTGGAGATGCAAAGTAGCTACCGTAGTGTAGCTCTCGCTACCAAACATTATTGGCCTTGAAGTGGTCGCGGGCGCAGATACGGTTATGGCGCGAATTTTTCGTTGACCGTATCAAACAAAATTAGTCTACCTTCAGTGTCAAACAAACAATGCTTGCCATCAAGAAAGCTGCGCCCACAAACAACCACTCCCACACCTTAACTCCTACTGTAACTAAAAGAGGAGAAAATTTAAGTCTAAACCGGTCGTTAAAGTTATTGACGTCATGTCGATTGCGGAAATTGCACTATTGAAGAAAAAACAAATCTACTTTGTGTGACTTAATAAAATTAACAGCCTCACGCCGCTAATCCATGCTGAGAAAGCCTTCAATGTTTAGCGTGAGGATGTTCAAGAAAGTGAAAAATAATACATAAGAAGAAATAAGTCATCTTTCCTGCCGGGAATTCAGTAATACATGTCAGTATTTGAGTAGGGATAAGTGCCGTTTGCGATGGCATGGACAACGCGTGGCTTCTTCACCATCAGAACAGTGTATGATCTGTTGGTGCCACTCGAGGATGAGTGGACCGCTTGAACTCTGTCGACACAGGTCGGCTGGCTTGACAATGGAGCAAGCGACTCCTTGTTGGAGCCCGACGGATAGCCTAGTGCCTCGGGTATCCTGAAATCGACTGTCCATGAAGCCTGTCTGTACCTGTTCCGCCCATGATGCTCCAAGCGAAGAGACATTCATAAGAGGAAGGCCGTTGCTTCCTTGCGTTTCCCCAGAAAGCGGTAATGTGCCCTGCGCTGAGACCGGTTGAGGCAAGAAACCGGCCGGGCCTTACGCGAGCTGCTTATGTGAAAGATCCTGCAATAACTGAGATTGCCTTACTTTTGTTGACGTAAGCGTTGCGTTCACCAGCTGCTGCTGACCAGACGCCGCTGCCATTAACACCATTTAACTTATTGTGTCTCATGGCCCTCGCGAATTTCCGTCACCGCGGGAGGAGTGGTGGCGGGCTTCATGATATTGAGTAAGATTGAGTACGAAAAAACTCGCCCCGTGCCACTGCAGAAGCTGGAAACTTCACCTCATGAGAGTTGTGGGGCTTCGTGTCGTGTTCCCGCTCGCTGTTTGCCACTGGCGTCTGGCCCAACACCGCGTAGGGACGCCGCTGCGTGCAATCAGCAGTGGCGTGCTTCCCGCCACACCCCTTGCAATCCGCAATGCACCTGTGGCATGGCCGAAAGCTGCGCACCCCTATCACCTCGGAGTCTCGCAGCATGCCGCCATGTGGCCCACCTGTTTCCACCGAGCGTAGACGCACTTCCTCCACCGGTAGTCTAATATAACCTTGTTGCATTGGATGAGCATGAAGTTGGACACCGCATTCCGCATCTCGAACCGCACCACTCGTGCCGGTGAACTTACGCGGTTTGTCCTTTAACGCCACGTGCTACACGCCTTGCATCTTGCTGACGGAAGCCACTGCCGTAAACAGCACGTCGTCTGGCACGAAAGGGGTTACCTTTAAACGGCGACAGACACCACAGGCGGGCCCACTCAGTCAGCACGAACACATTATTTGCCGAGGTTGATGGCCCTTGATGTCGGCAACTTGGTGGCGGGTGTCTAGGACCATACACACACCAAGTAATTTCACCCGCCGTGGTGCTGGACGTAAAGCACGCCGTCGGCATCAGTGAGTTCCTCGAAGGCGTAAATGAGGACATAGTGGTAGCTTGCAGCGCTCTGAGGTGCTACTGTGGAAAACCATTTGGCTCGGAGGCATTGGGAGAACTGGATATAGTGAACGCGTGTCAATCATTGCATGCCCCGAGGCAAGACGCGATCGACGAGGGCCCTAGGTGAGCTGAACACCACAGAAACCTGTTAAACTGCGCACCAAAGAGCAATTCAAACGGTAGTTTGTTACCATGCAAGACATGTGCATACAACATTTTAAACTCTCATTGTGCGTTTTTGTTGCGACTGTAGGAAGAAAGGACGGAAATGCACGGTCCTGTTACTGGCTCTGTAGCTGAGCCCCCTCCACAGCATTGTGCGGACAGAGGAGAACATTGAGAAGAAAGAAAAAGAAGTCACAGGTCTGTTTTTACCGCCATGCAAAATTTTTTACTGGACTCAAATCGTTTGCCTTGCTAAATATTGAAACGTCACTTGTTCTACAATTATAGTGTCAATCTCCCGTGAGTGTTACCACTTTTCATTTTATATTTCACTTATTTCCCGTTTTTTTCCTTTCCTCTACCCCTCAAATCAATTTTTTTATGCAAGTATATATAACAAAAATTATTTGCTACCCAATTCTTGGCCGATCCCCCTCTGTGGGTATGTGCCATAAGTTATTTGGACAACAACAACAACAACAGCAACAGCCGTGGTCCGGCAACAAAGCGGTGGCGGGTGCAATTTCGGCCTACAACAGGTACAAGCGCCAGTTGCAGGCTAGCTCCCGCCGAAGCCGGCGGAGGCCCACCATTCCTAGTCCCGTAGTGCCCGGTGCTGCCACGCTCTTGTCTCCTTTGTCCACCCCGTTCATTGTCTGTAGTTGTTGCGACTACAGGAAAAAGGAAAAAAAGCGCAGGCCTGCTACTGGCCCTGTGGCTGAGCCACTTCCACTGCCTCGGGCAAACACAGGATAAAATGGAGAACAAAGAAAAAATACAGAGAAAGGCGTGCGTCACAACACCCTCGTCCAACAACAAAGCGGTGGCAGGCGTAATGACAGCCAACAACAGGTAAAACCGCCAGTAACGGCGAGCACCCCCCCCCCCCTCCCGCCATTCGCTGCTCTGTAGAGCAACGAGCAGCAACCCTCCCACTCCCTTCAATGTCCATTGTTGTTGTTGTTATGAACTTTATTTTTCCACCGATGTAGTAGGTCCCCTACTCCCCGCCCCCGGCACGCAGGCCTATGGGGCCGGGGCCTCCGCGACTAAAGACAAGCGAAGCGACAGTGTTTCTTCGTGGCTTCAGCCGCCAGGCGGATAGCTTGCTGCTGGTTGGTGGGGGACTCGCTCCGCAGTAGCAGTTCCCAGGCTTCTCTACTATTTATGTTTTCCTTGGCACCAGGGGAATCAAGGCATTGTCAGAGTATGTGATCCAGAGTACCCCTTTCTCCACAGGTTTCGCATTTATCGTCCGCCTTTTCCTCCACTTGCGTGTGGCAAAGCCAGACGGGACTTGATGTTATCGCGACTGTAGGAAGCAGGAAGAGAACATGTACGGGCCTCCTATTGGCTCTGTAGCTGAGCTACCTCCTCTGCCTCTAACGGCGCTGTTCAGGTGTCCACAGAAATAAGTGTGACAGATACTGCGCATTTCCCTTCCTATGAACCAATTATGAAAGAAAAAAGAGAAAAAAAGACGCGCGTCGCAAAAGCCATTGTCATAGTCCGTCACAGATCCGTCCTCAAATCCTCCACACATCAGCCATAGGTGTCTTAGCGATGTTCAGAGAAATTTGTAATACTACCCGTTGTTTTTTCCCAAGTGTCACTTCAAAAATATCGTCGTGTCAAGTGAGCTAACTATGAACAGATATTTTAACTATGAACTAGAATAAAGACATTTCAAAAGTCAGTACGTAGATTGGATTGGATTGCGAAACATTTAGTTCGTCGCTGAAGCAGGTGTTAGGAGACACGTGCTTGACGGCTTCTAGTCCTTGGCTGTCGGCGACGCGTAATTCTGTCTCCTCAGCTGTAGGGTCTCACAACTTCTTTCTCGTCACTGGTTGCCTCTGAGCGGATTAAACGGCGATCGTTACCGAGAGCTGTCTCTGAACGCAACCTAAAGGTAAGCATGCACTTACTGAAGGAAGGAAATCATTAATGAATCGAATTGAATAGTGTTACTGTTGTCATGCCGTCGCTTCGTGGTTCTGTTCACGGTTAGTTCTGCGTCTATTAAGAAATAAAAACATCATGTAGTGCAACCTAAACGGGAACCGCCTCCCGTAATGCTCTTGGTAGCTTATTTGAACGTTGTTGCGACTGAAAGGAAGGAGCAAAAGAAAACGCACAGGCCTGCTACTGGCTCTTTACCTGAGCCACCTCCTCTGCCTCGTGCCGACAGAAGAGAAAATAGAGAACAGAGAAAAAGAAGAGGGAAAGAAAGACGCGCGCAGCAACAGCCGTCGTCCGCCACCGAAGCGGTGGCGGTTGCAATTACGGCCTACAACAGAAAAATTCCCGTGGCCGGCTATCCCCCCCCCCCCGCAAACGGCGGTGACCTGCCAGCCCCGTAGGGCCAGGAGCAGCCACCCTTTTCCCCGCTTTTGAAAATGTTGCTGTAGTGGCTTTAGGCACAAGGAAACGAAAATGCACGGGCCAGCTACTGGCTCAGTAGGTGAGCCACCTCCGCTGCCTCGTGCAGACATGAGAGAAAGTAGAGAAGAAAGAAAAAGAAGTAGAGAAAGACGTGCGCCGCAACAGCCGTCGTAAAGCACCTAAGCGGTGGCGGATGCAATGACAGCCTACAACAACAGATAAACATTCGGTGGCAGGCTAGCCCCCGTCGCAAGCGGCATTGACCTAACAGTCCCAGCCCCATAGGGCCAGGAACAGCCCCTTTTAAAATACCCATAGGTTGGAGGTAATCATATGGCTTTAAGCGCAGTGAATACGACAACCGGACTGTGTCAGACTGTTGATGCAATTGCCATAACCAGTGTCACCACATGGAAGTCCGCCTCTGGCAATTACCTCCATTGAAAATGTTGTTATGGCTCTAGGAAGAAGGAAAAGAAAATGCACGGGCCTGCTACTTTCTCTGTAGCTGAACCACCTCCGCTGCCTCGTGCGGGCAGAGGACAGAACTGATTTAAACTGATTTATTTATAGGAAGGGAAAGGCGCAGTAACTGTCTCACTTGTTTTCTGTGGACACCGCAACCACGCCGTAAGGGAAGGGAGGAAGGTGGGAGTGAAAGTGGAAAGAGAGAAAGAGGAGCCGTAGTGGAGAACTACGGAGGAGCAATTTCGACCACCTAGGGATCTTTAACGTGCGCTGACATCGCACAGCACACGGACGCCTCTTCGTTTCGCCTCCATCGAAACGCAGCCGCCGAGGTCGGGTTCGAACCCGGGTACTCCGGCACAGTAGTCGGGCGTCTTACCACTGTACCACCCCGGCGGGGCGCAGAGGAGAGAAAGTAGAGAAGGAAGAAAAGAAGAGGGGGAGAAAGAGCGCGCCGCAAAAGCCGTCGTCCACCACGCGTGATTCCGTTCCCTGAATGGCAGGGCTTAAGGCTCCTCCATTTTTTTAAAGGTAGCGACAACTACACGAGCGCAGAGCTTCGGGCTCTCTGTGCCGACGTGGGAGCTGGCCTCTACACCTGGCGCTTAGCCGAGTATCCTTCAGGACCTCTACTGTGAGAAATAAAGTTCTACCGAACCAAACCAAACCAAACCAAACTACACGGGCGCCCTCTCGAGGGGTCCATGAGGCGGCGCTAGCAGACGACGCGCCGCAGTCTTTCGTGCATACCGCGTACTCATGAAGCCGTGCTCGGTGCACACATAAACTGCTTAATTGAACAGGTTTGTGTTTTGTCCTGCTCAAAAAGCTTCAAAAGATAGGAATAATAACGTAAGCATGCGTGTTCAGCATAAACGTCTAAAAAACACGCGTGCGTTAAACGAGCAAGCTCATTCTTCTGAACCGTTCGCCTCAGTACAGCGGTTAGGAAACTGTTCATTAATTATGCTTTGCAATAAGTGACGAACTTGAAGTAGAAACTATATTTCAGTAAACGTATTGTGCTCGGTTCCTTACAAAAAAATTAAGTTGACTGCATGTTTTCTGCAACTTTTGCGAACGTCGTTGCGCATAGAGCTCTAATGCAATATGGGCGTCATTGCGTTTGTAATCATTCGGGTATACTCTGTTTTACACACTTTTTTGGCTCAAGTTTATTCCTTTACCACAGTATTTCTATACCTTTATTTTCCGGAAAAGTCAGTTTCTCTGCAGCTGTGCATTGCCAGCGCATGTATATCTTCCAACAACTACAAAAACAAAATCAGGTATGATGTGGTACAATGCTCACGGATAATGTTAACTCACTTTTCTATTCTTTAATTTCTCTATATTGTTTTCCTTATAGCCTGCCGGCGAATAATGTCACGAGTAAGCTTGGATGCCGCCTCTTGAAACTTGACGAGTCCCTGTGCGCGTTCAGCGGAACTTGTTTGCATTCGGTGCAACGCTGCGAGACTCCTCTGTCAAAAAGAATAGCTCAGTAGCGTTTCACACACACGAGTACTTTTATACTTTTTATTGTGCGTTTTTTTTTTTTACTTTTATACACCAATATTTAGCGTAGGCAAATATTGACTTTCCATTTCGATCATTTTGACACATTTGTACCCTCTTTTTCCTATGTTTCGTTTTCCATTTATATCAATGAACTGATCAATTGTTCGGAATAAATTTTCATAATAAGCAGTATCATATACTGCATTTTCGTTCTGAGCATTTTGACACCATTGATTCCACGTGTTATATTGCAGTATTGATCTGTTCGGGGAAAGTAAGGGAGCGTGAAATGGCAGTGACTTTTCACTAGACAACCACATTACATGTAATGGTCACATAGTCATAGCATCCTTGATATTTTGCTGATGAAATAGCATATGCCCAAACAAAGGTCATCCCGGGCAAGGGAGCAGCTTTTTAAGCAGACAGAAATCACTTATAATAGTCGGGTGTTTACTGTGGCCGCGAAAATCTTACGCCTGATCTCACGAGGCCATAGCTTCCTTCTGTTGCTTATATCATCACCGCGAGGAATAGAAAATGACGTTTTCGCGTCTTCCGCACGGTTCCGGCAGCTGAAAGCACAGCAGCCGAACGCATCCGCATGTCACGCGTGCGCTTAAAAATTTGAGTTCAGAGATGTAATTCTTCCTTTAGCTGAAGCATTAAGCACTGCATATACACTCATAAAAATGCAATAGAGGTGTGTGAGGGACTTTTTTCTTAACTAATCGGCCAATATCACGCTGACAAGCGCAGATCGCAGTGCATTTCAGCGGCGCAGCGAGCACCGCTGAACGCTTTGGGCGGAGCTTGGCGTCGAACAAGTCACGTGCAGCCAACCGGCCTATCGGAGGGAGGGGCGGCTGGATCAAGTCCTGTCGCTACATTTAAAAAATAGAGGAGCCTTAGTATGGATGGATGGATGGAATATAGGAGCGTCCCCTTTGAAACGAGGTGGTAGCAGTAGCTATCATGCTCATTTTTCTCCATATATCTTAATTATTGATTTAGATTGGTTAACTAAACCATCATTCTATTTCTTAAATTTTTTGTTCCTACATTACTAACATTATGTCACTTCTCTGCTTTTAAGTCACCAATCTTCCAGTCGTTTTTGCTACTTTCCACCGCCGGTTTATACACCCGGCCACTGTTATATCTAAACCCCAGAGCTTCAGGAACAGTGGTTGCGCCTGCATCAACTTCCGGATGGATACCATTACATTCGAGTATAATATGGTCAAATGTTTCACTGGAGTTTCCACATACAGTAGGGTCCTCTGAGGAGCGTCACCTGCCGACAGAAAGCGCAAAATATTAGCGGGTTTAAAACTTGCTGTACTTGTTGCTTCAGTGGCGCTATGGATTGACACTGCTTACCCCAGCACTAAGCGATTAAAACATGTGTTCGAATCATATACAGCAACTTCTTTCGTTTAAATATTTTAAAATTTTATTACACAGCAACATTAAAATAAGCTACCAAGATCATTCCTGGGGAGTGTTCCCCTTTAGGTTGCAATATGTAGTGTTTTTATTTCTTATTAGCCGCAAAACCAGCCTTGAACAGAGCCACGAGGTGATGGCATGACAATGGTAACACTCATCAATTACCTTCACCGTAATCATTTCCTGCCTTCAGGGAGTGTATGTTACCTTTAGGTTCCGTTTAGAGACACCTTTTGGTAACTATTGCCATTATAAACATGACTTCAAACTATGCCAAATGCAAAACTAATTGAGTTCCTGACTACCAGCTTGCCTGACGCGTTTTGATTAAAAGCCACAAGAACGCGCTTCAGAACCGTCTGGAAAAACAAGAAGCACTTGTGCTGACGCGCATGGTAGGAAATGTTTTTTCTCGGGAAATGCATTGTATAAAAAAGCGATCATTTACAAAGAATAAGCTCTAGCATTTTCGTGCACCAGGTTATGCGATCATGCAATAGCATGCAAATGGCTGTATGCGTTACATATAAGCACGAAAACCAAATTGAGAATTGGTCCTAAGAGTACTTAAGTGAATTGAAATGCAGGAAAGCTATCTGCAGAAGTAACACCAATTATAAGTGCGGATATAAGAGGAGACTAGAACAAAGCGCGGAAGCTGTGCTCGGCGAAATTTAAAGCAGGTACCTCACTTACAATGCACAAACGAAGCGTCGTTCAAACGCAGGCGTATAATTATTAGAAATAACGATGCAACGTGTCATTAAAACAGTATACCTGCTCTAATATATCACTTTGTTGTGCAGGACACTAAAACTCTATTGACGGTTCGCACCAATTTATTAAGACAAATATGCAAAAGTACGATAATTTTTTCCGCCTATAGAGGCACAAGGCCAAAACACTTAAGGTAACATTTTGCATCTAGACAGGTACAAGCAATGACCATCTCTTCGAGTCGCGGCCAATTTCCTTGTGACAAACGTAAAGTTCTATTAACATATTTTCTGTCAAAAATGCTTGCCCACTGCGTGTGCAACGACCTAGACGACGAGTAACGTCTGCCATGACTGAGGGGCGGACCTCATACGCTCAAAATTAAAGAGCAAGTCCTCTGCGTCCCGGGTTCCACAGAACAGGTAGGTTAGCGGAAATGTTTTGCAATGTATATGTATATATTAAGCATAATTTTCAGCTTTGCAGCATTGACGTGTGTATAGGATGTATCGACTGCATATGCCCTGCACTAACGACTCCACTAAAGTGAAAAACTGACAAAGTCAATCAAGTAACTTGAGTACGTCTTTGAGCTGGGAATAAAGTTGAGTGAGGAGCACACACTTACGTTAGCTCGCTTGCAAGAGCTTGGAAAGGTGGGCAACGAATAGAGGAAAGAGAAAACGAAAATCTGTCGCTCTTGTCTGTCTATATCTCTTGTCTCTGTTTTTCGTGGTTCTGCGCTATTGTAAGCTATGTATACACTACCAACGTGCCCAAATACCTGCGTTACGCTATAACCCCTTTGTTAGCACTGCACGGCACATGCAGATGCAGGCAAATATTCATCGAATCTCAACCACCCCTGTAAATGTAAGACAAAGCTCTTTATATATTACTCCGCAAATTTACCTTCAGATGATCAGTTCATTCAAATCACGCGCGCGGTCCGCCAGAATACATATCAAGAGGAGGTTTTGTGCCGTGAGGAATTTTTACTTGAAGCATAAGCCATCCCAGCTGATCACGCGGCCATAGCATTTCCTCGTGGAAGAAGTAAAATATTATAAGAAACAAGTAGAGCCAAAGCACATTTAGTGAATACTTGCACAGTATCAAATGGTTGTAAAGTACCGTAAAGCGCATAAAATGTTCGTAAAAAATATTTTGTCTACGATTTACTTTCACGAGTAATGCACTGAGTGCAACGTTAAACAAGTGAAAGAATATACCATAGGTGGGATCAAGCGTTGATACTTAGTTTGAATGCCCAGGAATCCCACGCAATGACACCCAAGGGGTGGTAACTCCAGAGTGATCCTAAATAACCCAGTGAAATTAGAAGCCATTCCGAGGGTCCTGTGATTGTCTTGCCGTACTTAGTTATTCATCTCAAGGCTTCGCGAGAATTCAACGAGGTCCCAAGTTTAGCCAAACGCGGAGCATCCTCATAGCCCAGCAGGATCGCTTTCTGCTTTCAGGTAGTACCTTAATGTGCATATAAACTTATCACTGCTGACTTTAAGAGCCTCGAAAGATTTTATATTGGCTTGAAGCTTGCCGTTACCGTTGATGCCTTTAGACTTATCGAGCAGCTCCTGTCATGTGCCCGTAAGAAACTTTTACATCAATACACAGAAAATTCAAATTCACAATTTTCTTTGCGTAATTGTGTTTAAGATATTTTCGCCGCAAATTCATTGTCTGGTATAGCGCGCTTTTTCTGTCGTCTGTTGCGTGGCTGCATACTGCCTTGCGTTGTTATATTGCAGTTCTCGTTCATTTTCCAGTTGCGCGCTTGGAGCGGATAAGTAATGACGACCATTTTAGAGAATGAAGAGATTGTTTCGATTCTCCTCTGCAACAATGTAATGGTCATGCTGGAAGAGTTGCGAAGGGCAGATGGAAAATCAGGTTCGCGGCGGAGGCGGTGGTGGGTGCCCTCATCTTTGCAGGAACGCGCCCGGTTGGGCCAAGGCTACAACCTCTTGTCGCTGCTTCATGACTAGGGCGTGGAGTATTACAGAGTAAGTTAATGTGAACTTCGTAGTAACTTTATTATGCCAAGCGCTATCACCTCACTGGCTTGTTCTCTTCTCGGCAGCTACCTGCATATGTCACCCAGCAGCTTCGTCGCCCTTGTAGAGCTCCTTCGTCCTCGTATCCAGAAAAAAGACATGCGATTTCGTAAGGCGATACTTTCAGATCAACGCCAGGCGCAGGTTATAAGGTAAGGTGAAGTTTCTGTACTTTTGGTTTCATTTTTTGTTTATTTTATTTATGGGGTTTAACGTCCCAAAGCGACTCTGGTACGTGATACTTTGGTTTGGATTGCCATTTTTATTGAGATTGTCGAGCATTCGATTGTCATGCCTGAGCAGTTATAGTAACGTGTATATAAATTGTGGAGTGCTAATATTATAAACCAATCTCGTCCAGTTTAAGTCTTTTTTTTGGTCTGTCCGCCCACTTGTGAGGTCTTTTATTTTTGGTGCTGAGTTGCCTACATTTGGTGCTGCCCCAATCCCACGGTAGCGTAATGTAATGCCCTCATGTGAAGTCCTTGACTTCTTGCACATGTTTTACACAGCATGCTTAGTGACAGTGTTAATAAAAAAATTATTCAGGAAAGAATGTCCTACACCAGTGCAGTAAATATGAAGGGCAACATATACAGAATACAAAACTGTCAAAAATGTTTTTGTTACCATACCAGTCATTACCATATCAACAACAAATAGGCTAAGCTTGTTCATTTTAAATGGAACGTTTTGGATGTGGTTATCTAATAAGCTTGTTTTAAGCATAATTTTGATGTAAAGAACAACAAATAGTATTTGTCTTCTTCTGCTCCAAACCAAGGTTGTCAAAGATTTTCAATAAATCTGGCAGATACCTCGCTGCATAGAGTCTGGCAAACATGTCAACATTGAGTGTCCAGCCAACTCGGGAAGTGTTGACGGAAATTACAAGAATGCGTTTAGCAAGTCTATGCTGGCAGTCATTAATGCTTGCTACAGGTATTCAAGTATATTTGCTTTGTTAACTGGTTCTTATAACCTTTCTATCCTCTGAACACCTTTAAATTTGATTTCCTATCAAGCGCAAGCTTTTTTTTTATGGTTAGTCCTCGGTTGTCTAATGTAATGGTAATGTCATTTGATATCCCTGGGTAAACTAAACTACGACAAAGCTACTCATGCCTAAGAATAAATGAGTCGAAATGTTTATGCATGGAGGTGAAATGTTTATGCAAATGTGTGTCCTTCACGCTAATAGTAACCAGAAGATACAAGTGAATTTTAATTTGCTCATTTAGGTTCTTGTTGGTGGAGATGGGCCACGATTGGAGCGAGTCTGATGGTGGAAATTATGATCGCAGCTCATTTTTCAAGAATGTTGCTAGGCCAGGTAGGTATCTCAGAAGACGCACCTTTGAATGATAATAGCAGAATGCCTTCTTTCTTTGTGGTAGATGAGGCCTTCCTTATGGAAATCTTCATGTGACCGTACGCAAGAAAAGTAAGTAATTCAATGTGTTGTATTCTTCAATAAGTCAATTTGTTAGAACTGAGATTAACTGGTGTCATACCACCTTCAGCGCCATTTGATACGACAAGCTGTTCAATGTTCACCAGCCAAAGTTATGAACGTAAAATGTGGCATCATGCCAAAGGCTTAAAGATCTTTTACTCAAGCCAACCCAACCATTATACGGGTATTGGTTACAAATGAAAGGCAGTATCTGCCTCACTCTTTTGACTAGAATTAAACATTCAGCCTGGGATTGTCACAGAACAAAACAATATACACTGAACATTGAGTATGCCAAAACTAATGTATGATTAAACTGCATTTGATTCTTATTTTCAAATTAAACTTA
The DNA here is from genome assembly GCA_023969395.1 of Amblyomma maculatum. Taxonomy (NCBI): domain Eukaryota; kingdom Metazoa; phylum Arthropoda; class Arachnida; order Ixodida; family Ixodidae; genus Amblyomma; species Amblyomma maculatum. The sequence goes on along the minus strand of JAJIZL010121493.1, from coordinate 65,102 downwards.
ATTTGTTGTTCTGCAAGTCTCCCTTCCTAATTTTCTAGTCCTGAGGAACTAGATGACCAGTCAGCTGCAGGAACACCCAGCCAATTCTCTTAAATACATGCAAACCGAGTATTTAGTTACCGATGAGTTGAGTCAGGCGTGCCATAGAAAACGTCTTTGGATTCTCGCCCAACAATGGCTCATCTTACGTCAGCCATTCAAGACAAAGGAAAAGAACATCAGTCGCATTATCACATCCTGCATGTCACTGCACAACTTCATGGTGTCTGAGGAGAAACCAGCTTCCTGTGCAGTCTACTGCCCCCCCCCCCCCCCCCCCCCCCCAGCACCACACACTATTGGCAAGGGCAGCTGATCGAGGGAACCTGGAGGTAGGGGACAGAGGGAAATGGGAGGTTAACTCCTCTTCCAACCTTAGGTTGTCACCTAGCCATGTAATCATGCTGTTCGCAAATAAGCTTAAAGAAACTGAATTACTGGTTACTTTCAACTCATCGAAATGAGCTTATAACTAGGAGTCAAAGCTGTCAGTTTGATGATTTGAAAAGAAAGCCCTTTCTCTCTAATGTTCCATGTTCTCTCCTTTCAGGCTTGCACATGCTATCAGGGAACAGCTGTGCGAATACTTCATCAGAAGCAGCCAAGCAAAGTTTCGTGGCAGGAGAAAATGATCAGAGGCGGCCAAATTAAACAATGGTAACATTTATTTTTGCTTTGTACTTACAGCATACTTTGTCGTTCACAGTTAATATTGTCCTGAAAATGTGCTTCCTGTCCTGTATGCACAGAAGAAACAAAAAGAAATAGGCATGATATATGTCATTAGTATATGCCTTGGGTATTTCCTGTCAGTAATTTGAAAATACATGACAATGTCGTCAATTTGTAGGAGCTCTTCATTGGCCTTGGCCTTCTATAAAATGGAATGCTTGTGAAGAGAAAATTAAATTCACTTCAGAAGCAAGCACCGCGGTCACTAGTTAGGTTCAAGTAAGCATGCATTACAAGAGATGAACGACGGGATGTCATATTGCAGATTTATCTTTCCACATCTGAATCGCAGTCCTCTACTCTGCTTTCCAGTTGGCAGCAAATATTAGGGCAGATGACGTGCACTAAATTACAGTGACTTCAAGTGCACACCTTACTTTCTCATATGGCTACCTTTCGGTTGTAGCTGTGTGTTGAGTGGATGGCCCATCTGACTCAAAAGGACAAGGCAGATATTCCTGGCACTGCAGGCTCTGGAACGGCGACTTGAGTGGTGGCATCCAGCTGGCTGGTCTTCAGATCTATTTCCAATCAATAAATAACCAATACCATGAATTGAACAGGTTTTTTTTATCATTTTAACTCACTCCACACATGAATCATTTGAACAGGATTTCTAGGCATGAGTCATGGGCAATGAAGTTACAACCTGTGAAGAATAAAAAATTGCACACTGTTTTAAAACTTACTCTTGAGACTGGGCGAAATGAACGCTTAAACAGTCTGCAAAATATTCAGCCAGGTATAACAAACACAACACTATATTACATTTATAATAGTACACCTAAATTTTTATATTGTGCTTGATACTACAATCATGAAATGAGCACCCTGAGAGTGCACACTAATACATACTGAGAAAATATGCAACTTATATTGGTTCTCTTGACACATGCTCCATTATGGGCTGCATTTGCTTGAAGTGTTTCCACTCCACACTAGGAACGTTGACAGCTCCAGCTTCACCCCTCATACTGGACCTAATTTGGTTAACAATGTTGAAAAAAAATGTGTCTTTTAAGTTCTTAAAATATTTTTCTGACATATGACCCCTACAGGAAAACAAAATACTGGTTATTAAGCACTAAACAAGAATTGGCGTTTGCTTATCTTCTGTTCACGTGTTCTATCGGTCTCTTCAGCGTTGCCACTATAAATTATTTAATCTGAACTGCACAGCACTCCAGCACAGCACGACCACTCCAATATTAGTTTTTAAATACACTAAATCTGAAGGCCACTATTGCAAGATGTGAAAAACTCGGGCTTAGCCTTTCGTCACACGAAATAAGTCTCTAAAAACGCATCACGCTCGCGGTCCGCCCTGAAGCTTGTGACGGAGCACACAACGCTGCTACCGTAATGCTATCCAACATATTCGTACAAGCTGAGTATTCACGGCACAGGAACCCGCAACGGCACAAGTAAAGTAAAAGAAGTACTCAGTGCATGCTCGCTCTAGCTGCGCATGCTTGCGATAGGTGCAAATAGCGGCAATGAGCGAAATGATCAGTGTTATCGCTTCGCAGCACACATGTGTCGTACACGATCGCGCGAGGTCCGCTTGCATGGGGCAAATGAAGTTAGCAGCAGCGTGAACACAGCCAAGGCTGGATACGCGAAGCATACCTCACTGGCACTCGAAAAAAAAAAACAGTTCTCCAACAGTAGCATGAGCCAAATGGTCATCAATGCGCTGGTTTCGAAGTACGTAATACATGCGTCGTACACGATCGCGCGAGGTACGCATGCATAGGATAAAACTAGCAGTAGCGCGAGAACAGAGCGAAACGTACTTGTTCCGGCATCCGAAAAGTTCTCGCGAGCATCGGCGTGATGCAAGATATAAAAGCAATTGTGCTTACCTCTCACTC
>JAJIZL010121493.1:39200-57457 GCA_023969395.1 Amblyomma maculatum | reverse complement strand
GAGGAGTGAAGACGTGTGAGAATTGTGTCCCTTTGCTGTCAGGTTGAGAATTTTGACAATATACTGAGATCGCCTAAATAAACTCTCTTAACCACAATGCGTTTCAAGGGGCCGTGATATTTTCGATGGTGATACTATGTTATAATTAAATAAACTGTCACAGGAGCTGTGAGCGTCGGCAAAGTTTGAATACAATGCCTCGAGCTCCAGTGTGGTTAAAAGCAAAGTGTCAGAAAGCGCGAACACACGAGCTCCTCAAACGTGTGAGTGCTAACATGTTTATGCTCTAAATATTTATGACGCATAACGAAAAAGATGATAGAATGATTATTCGCTGAAATTAATCATTGTATTGAAGCCATAATTTTTATGTTATAGGTTTTAAATTTTTGGCAGGTAACGCTCGCCAGAGGAATATAAGAAGTGTCTGATGTTAGAATTTTCTTAGTCTTCCGCAGTGACGGTTTAGTGTGAACAGGCAAAGCACTTACCTCAAAATGAGATTCTTCATTCTCACAGCAGTAGGGTTGATGAGTGTCGCTCTTGTCTTTCCGCAAAATCAACTGCACGGAGAAGTGCGCATGGACGATGCTAATGAATACCGTGAGTACCAGGATATCTATAAGGTAATGTCCTGACTCACCTTTCTATTCATTTATCTACGATTTTTCAGAGCTGCTCACAATTTAAACCTTCTCATGTGCATATGATGACTGTAGGAGCTGTTAAAGTTCCAGCCTTTTTATTTATTTTTGACGCCTTCTATACTATGAAGCGGTTATTTATTTATTTATTTATTTATTTATTTATTTATTTATTTATTTATTTATTTATTTATTTATTTATTTATTTATTTATTTATTTATTTATTTATTTATTTATTATGTACCTAATCTGTCATCTAGTAAATATCAAAGCAGGGTAGGAAATCAACGAAAATACAAGCATAATAGCGCTTCCAAGTTCATAATATTTGCAAACAGTTTTCAAGCGTTAGTAGAGAACTCGGGAAAACATTCTCGCTATAAATTTTGTTTCATTCTTTAATTCTAAATCACGAAGGTTATTGTTGTGCATTCCTTTTTCTCGTATTACGCCCTCAGGAGTAAGAAAACTAAAGCAGGCAAAATAAACACTATTACCAAGTAATACACATACATAACCAAGATAATCAAAAGCGCAGGTTTTTGTTTAGAATTGCGTAACAGCTCAAAGATCTCAACTCTTAATAAACTGACAGTTGCGTTTTGTTCAAATAACAACTAGGTTCAGGACTACGGCTTGACGTTTTTTTTTCTGTTTAACTGCTATTGCTTAGCATCGTGAAAGTCATAAATTTGTGGTTGAGGACAAAGTGCTCGAGGGGGCGGAGGGGGGGTCACGTATACATATTGTTGCTTATCGTGGACAGAAAGGATTATACTAACAATGGGTTCACAGGATGTTAGGCGCCGTATCTGTGAATCAATTATTTTTATTTTAACCAATCAGTTTTGAAGCGGGCAAATCCGGGTTGGTTGGAATATATGGAGTATAAAGATGTAACATCGCTGAGACGAAGGACGAAACACCGCGGCAGAGACTTGCACGGAATAGGAGCCAAGGGATTTATTAGAATTGCGGCCAGGTATAAAGAAACAAGACGAGTAATAAAAAGGTAAAAGACGTAAAAATGTAAAAAGGCAGAACCTCCCATTCACCCGAAGGTGAGGAAATTATTCAATGTTAGTGACTAATATGCATGCGTTATTGGGATTGAAGGGCAATCCAATCTCAAGAGGGCGCTGACGCACGTCTCAACTAACTTTTGTATACTTTAGGCCTCGGTAATAAGCCTTAAAGTGTCGCCAATATACCGGGCGAGGCTAGCGGCCCGGATGAAAGGATCTTCGCAAATTGTGCACTCTATCAAATGCACGGCTAGATGGTTCAGAACGACCGTTTCTCCGTACCTTCTACCTTTACACGCAGACAATTTGTAAACTCTCACCGATGTTAATATGGTGGCATAACGTGGAAATCTTATTTGCAGAACCAACACAACACTCAAAAATCTATGGTGCTCTTTTAACGGTGTCGTTTCGGGCTAGTGGGCATGCGTTGTGTTACATAGCGCAGCAAGAAGGCACAGGACAGATTCAAGCGCTTCAAGCGAGAAATAACAAAAATCGTATATTCTTGAGTCAGGATTTAGGAGGAATTTTGTTCGTGTAATGATTATTATCACTTCTTTCAGGCTTTTAACATATCCAAAAAGTTTTGGCTCTACGGCTTTAGCTACGATAGCCCGCACACTGTGAATAAAAGTTGTGTCTTCTTTGACATCGAATCACTTTCTCGAGAGGGGAAGAATTACTCGAGCAACTTCATAAAATATGAAAAAAGGTACGTAACTTCTTTATACATTTTTAAACATAAATACCCTTGAGAAAATTTCATGCCATTCTTTTTTTTTTAATTGAAAGTGAAGGTTTATTAGCTTGAACCTATTTACAAAGTGCATAAAAATACAGACGAGGGTCCCATAGTAAGAAGAATGCACCGGGACCCTCGATAGATCCTAACAACAAAATAAACAATAAGAGCAAAGTTAGCGAAAGGTTATAATATACAAAACAGGGCAAATCAGTATTTTTACGCAAAAACAAAGGCACTAACACAGGTATTGGATATAAAAAATATAAAACATCAGCAATTCAACAAATATTCCTTCAAGTTATTCTTAAATGTGGGCAAGGACATATAGGTTTTCAGTGTTAAAGGCGATGAGTTCCAGAATGAAATGGCTGCAAAAGATGTCATTTTCCCATAATTAGTACGAAATGTCGGGAGTAGGAAATTGTTATTTGCTGCAAATCTTGTAGAGTTATAGTTCGAAAGTAGTAACGGATTAACAAACTGGAAATGCAAGCTTCCATTCATTAGCTTAAAGAACGCGATTACAAGGTTATACTGAAAGAGCTGGTGGACTGATAAGATATGATGTTCATATAATAAGGGACGAGCGTTAATGAAAAAAAATTCCACAGGTGATAATGAGGATGGCCTGATTTTGTATATGCTGTGCAGACGATAAATGGCAGTTGTAAGTATTTCCCCAAACGACAATCCTGTAAGTGAGGCGTCTGTGAATGAAAGCGTAATACAGAGATAAGAGAATGTAACAAGGAAAATATGGGCATGCGCAAATCCTTGTGAGCAAATAGCAATGGACGACGATTTTACAAACGCATTCTGACCTCTTGCTTATGGTATGAAATTTAAACAGATCGTCTTTTATTGTGACCAAGAAATAAATTCAACACTTTGCGTTAAGAGTTTGGTCGTTGCCACTGTGCTTCTCTATCATGCTGCAAGAACTGAAATTTTATTCCCGCTGCTTAGTCAATGCAGGCTTTTACATACTAATATTTGAGGTGGTCAATATCTGTAAGTCAAAATTAGTACTCTTATCTTGCCTGCTGATTACATGTGCATGTATGTATATTGTTATTGTTATATATTGTTACGTTAATTGCGCTGCGCCATGTGGTGTTGCGCATGTGCAAGAGAAGGACAAAGTGGACGGTTGTCGCTCGTGGTCCGTCGTTCTAACGTATTAGGGCACCGCTATGAGCAAAAGGCGAGAATTGGCTCAGTATAGGGTGGCTGGTCCTCTTTTTCTGTTTTCTCCTGCGCATTTGCGCTTTTCACCGTGTTGATAACGCTTGCAGAGAGATTGTAACTGTAAAGTGATGTCTACGCAGTCCCCCGGCCACGGGAGCTCCCCCTGGTCGGCTTTCAATAACGCCTTACGATCTACATCTGGAAGCGTTCAAACGATCTGGCGTTCAAACCTTTCCTGTGGCGCTAGTGCCCAAGGATGGCGGATTTATCAAAATTAATAACCCTGGGAGTGTTCGAGCTGCTCTCCAGGCAGCCTCTACCCTGTATGACTAGATCACAGAAGTGAGGCAGTTTGGGCGTGGCGGGATACTGTGCCGATCTCCAGACCTCAATTGCGTTAAGGATCTGCTTAAATGTAATTCATTTGGATCGCTTCAGGTGAGCAGCTTTATCCCTACTTATCTTGCATGCACAAAAGGATTGGTCAGAGGAGTAGACACTTCTTTACCTCAAGCTGAGACCCTCGACCTACTTTCGGCGGCTGGTGTGGTAGCGGTGTATCGTTGCAGCCGGGAGGTTAGTAATACGCAGGTACCAACAGAGGCAGTGATTGCCACATTTGCGGGAACTTCATGCCCGTCAGAGATAAAAGCATGGCCATTGATTTTTTGTGTGGATCCTCTTGAATCTAAGCCGCTGCAGTGTACTAATTGCTTGCTATATGGTCACAGTGCTCGTGGTTGTAAGTCCTCCGTGTTTTGTTGCAAATGTGGCGATGGTCATCATTCGTCATCATGTTCACAACAAAACGACAAATGCCTCCTTTGCGGTGAAGCCCACGCTGCAAACGCCTTGGAGTGTCCATTTCGAAAACAGGAGCTTCAAATTCTAGAATTAATAGATAGAAAACGCTGTTCGCATCGTGAAGCTGTAACAGATGTTAAAGAGCGATTGAACGGTTATGCAGGTGTGTCAGCCTGATCAGGTGTGCCTCTGAAGGCATCAATCTCAAAGGCGATAATGACTGCAGTGGAAGCCTCAATGACTAAAATGGTCGATCAAACAGTTGCTACTGTCACAGAGTGTTTTTCTAACGTTCTGGCAGTTCCGCTAACGCAAGCCCTGCAATCAGGAACAGCCCCTTTCATGGCAAACATGCCCTCGGAAAGGTCTCAACTACTTGAAAGCTCTACTGTTGCTTCGCCTCCCAGGACTACTGCTCCAGATGAGGATGGAGAAATTAATGAGTCAAAGATGGTGGAATCAGATGTCAGAATTCTAAAACGGTGTGGGTCTGCCATGTCCAACCATTCTTCTCTGCGGTCGCAACCAAAATCAAAGAAGCATCAGCATGCATCAAAGCCAAAAGATAATATTTTGGGGCAGGCAGTTGCGGCTGCCCAGATTTCGTAATCATAGGGGCACAAAAGTTATCCAGTGCAACAGTCATTCAGTTCTAAAAGCTTCATCAGATTTAGTTTACATGTCTTCTCAATATAATCAACATATAATTATTTTGTAAGAAACTTGGCTAACAGCCGAAAAGCATTTCTTTCTACAAAATTATCATTAATTCTGACAAGAACGCCAATCAAAAGGAGGAGGTTTAATTTGATTTGTCTGAGCAAAATTCTGTCACAGGGCTAGGATTTCTTTCCAGCTATCTTCTATAGATTGTGAGTTATTGGCCCTAGACTTTGAAATTCCACGGCACTGTAAATGGTTATTTCCCTGGTGGTGTACAAGACACAAGATCTCTAGATCTGCTATTTGTTAACTGTCGAAACTCAGTTCTTCTGGCTGGTGATTTTAATTCGTATCATGTGTCATGGGGCTACAGGACAGATAGTTGTGGCAAGCGTCTTTTGGATTGGGTAACACAATAACTTTTCCTGTAGAAATTCGGTTCGGCCACTTTCGTAAGGAAACACACTCAATCTGTGTTAGATTTAACGTTTACCTCTCCCAGTCTTTTCGGTAATAATTGGTCGACACTTGATTGTGGCACCTCTAGTGACTACATGCCGAGTGCGTTTGATGTTAATTGCCGAGTAACTCTAGCGACCTATCAGTTGAAGTCATTTATTAACTATAATAACTTTCTGTTAACGTTACTCTCTAATCTTGAGTCAGTGACTAACATGGATGAAGAACAAAAATTAAAAACCTTATGCTCGGTGATTAAAGATTGCCGTAAGAAGTCTGAGATCTTGGTACCGAGCTCAAAGGGGAATACTTCAGCTGTTTGATGGAATGCTGATTGTTCCCGAGATTGCAGACGTAGAAAGGCGGCATGAAAAAAGCTTCTCCACAATCAGTGCCCGAAAAACTGGCATGATTATAAGTTTATTGCAGCTACTTTTAAACGTACAGTTGCAGAAGCGAAGGACGAGTATGATATTAAGCATTTTGATTTCCTGTCCGATTTTGGCAACCGAACTGCTCTTTTCGGCTTTTACGTTCGCGGAAAAAGATTCCGCAATCACAAATTCTACATTCCCTTATTTTGACTTTTCATGAAGCAATAGACACAATTGAAACAATTGCCAAAAGACTGAAGAAGAGTTTCTTGTCTACACTTCCCTCATGCTCGATATCTGTAATGCCAATGGATGCAGTTAATTATGATCCTCAAATTTCTTTTTCTGAGCTTTCTCCTATAGTTATGAGATTGCCGGCCGCTGCTCTCGGTCCTATTTGCGTAACTTCAAAAATGTTAAAAATTCTTTTTGGTGAGTCACCTGAGACGTTATTAGAGCTAGTAAATAATTCCATCAAACATGCTTGGATACACCCAGAATGAAAATTTGCCAAAATAATTCCTTCACATAAGAATAAAGGCGGTGCCTTTTCCATAGATAATAATAGACCAATTGCATTAACATCAAACATTGTAAAATTTATTGAAAGAGTCATAGTTGTACGTATTTCGGACTTCATGAATCAAGAAAATATCCTCAGCCCTTGTCAAATTGGTTTCCGTCAAAAGTGTTCCATCTGGAATGTGCATGCTGATCTCGAGAGTCGAGTTCTTTTAGCACAGCGCCAAAAAATGCACGCTGCCTTGATAACGCTAGATGTAGTCAAAGCCCATGACAGTGTTGAACATAGCATTCTATTGCAAAAACAAAAGCTCTTCAGTTTTAACATTATTTTAGTAGCCTGGATATCTGAATTCCTCCAAAACCGAGAGTTTTACTGTGCATTAAATGACGTTCATTCTGGCAGATATAAGCAAGCCAAGGGAGTGGCGCAAGGAGCTGTCCTCTCACCAGTCCTTTTCAACATACTACTCAGCTCAATTCCAGTTAATCATGACGTTCGCACTTACGTATATGCAGAGGATATTGCGTTTTTGCAACTGCATCGGATATTCAATCACTTTATCTCCGCTTTGCTAACGTACCTAAACTCTATTGAGAATTGGTTGTGTGGCTTGCGTCTCACATTAAATGTGAACAGAAGCACGATCCATGCATTCAATATAAAATATCCTGTAAGTCTGTCTGCAATGTATCAGCAACAAATAATACCATAGGTTAAATCATTAAAGTATTTAGGGTGACTTATGATAATCTTTCATGGCAACCCCACATTAACCATATTACCACGAAAGGGGCTCGGGCCGTGGGCATGTTGCGCAGAATTAGTCGTCCCCGGTCTGGAAGGTGGAGAGATGTGCTTTTAATAGTTTATGTTATGCTTGTGCGTCCAATTTTAGAGTTCGGTTCAGTTTTGTTTTTTGGTTCAGCAGCTTATAAAATTCAACCGCTTGTTCTGTTGGAGCGAGAAGCGCTTTGGTTGTGTCTTGAACTTCCAAAATTTGTTGCCAACAATCTGCTCTACCTTGAAGCCCGGATTCCTCCCTTGATATGTAGATTATAAATTCTAACTGTTCAGACGTACCTAATGACACATGAATCAGAGTTTTACCGATCTGTCTATTTTTTGCTGTCAAACGACTTCCTTTTGCGGTGTCTATTGGCATAAATTTCCCACCCCACAGGTTGTTATGGTCAAATATTTGCTGGGCCCTTTAAATATTTCCCTTCCTATTAGTCTACCCATACAAACCACCTGTTCATCTGTTGAAATTGTCTTTGACGACATATTCCCGAATAATGCTAATCATTCGTTATTCTAAACGGATTATTGGAAGATCATTTAAGAAGCCTTTCTGCTAGTTTAGTAGTAGCTACTGACGCATCGCAATGTGATGAAAAGGCGGGTGTGGGTATATATTGTCCGCATTTAGACTTGTCTTTTTCTGTCTGGCTTCCAAACTTCACCCCAATTTTTGAAGCGGAGTTTCTGACGGTGGTACTCGCATTACCGAAATTACACTCCTTTTTTCTAAAGTGGCTGTAATTTGCGACTCTCTATCCTTGTGTCCATCCCTCTCTTTGTTGGGGGATTCTGCTATAGTAAAACCCTTTCTCTCCCTGATCCCTAATTGGGCATATGGTATGGGAACCAGGCCACACCATCGTGACTTTAAATGAATATGCTGATATTTTGGCAAAAGAGTCCCTCAATGGCCCCGTATTATCTATTCTCCGGTGACAGCGTATGTCACCCCAGCGAGGTTACAGAGAAACGTTCTATTAAATATAAAACATGGACATCTTTTAAAATCTGCTGATTACCTACATCCAAATTATTCTTGGAATAGAAAATTATGTCATTCACGGCAACTTGAGATTTCTCTAACAAGGCTGCGATGCCGTATCCCAAATTTAAATTTATATCTTTACAGGTCTGGTTTGGCACTGTCTCCAGTCTGTGCATTTTGCGGTGAACAGGACATATTAGATCACTTTTTATTGTTTTGTCATCGTTTCACTACGTTGAGAAGACAGTTGATGGAAAGGCCATTGCAACAGCTTGGCCTCAGTTTAAGTAGCCCGACATTGTTATCATTTGGCGCCACCATTCTTGGGCACAGTCACAGGTCTCTTTGTACCGCCATGCAAATTGTTTTACTATAATCAAATCGTTTGCCTTTCTAAATATTTAAACATCACTTGTTCTACAACTGCAGTATCAATCTACCGTGTGTGTTACCACTTTTCATTTTATATTTCACTGATTTCCTGTTTTGTTTCCTCTCCTCTACCCCTCAAATCACTTTTATGCAAGTATACTTCAAAACTTTTCTTTGCTACCCAACTCTTGGCCGATCCCCCTCTGTGAGTATGTACCATAAGTGTTTTGGTCAAGAATAACACCAAGCTTTGCTGAGACTGTTCTTGAGAGTGTACGTAGCTTGCATGCATTCCCCGAATATTCCGTAAATATTAAACTCATTTTCCACATAACAACTTGGTGGAGTGTGCGGGATAATCCTGGAAGCTTTCGAACATCATCGACGAAGCAGACGCTTGGCCGGGCTCCCTCCTGACTTCACAGCCATGGCTTCACGACCACAGCAGAGAAGGTCACTCTTCCCACTCAACTGGAGCTGCTTCTAATGCAGACCAGGAGCATCAAGTACCGTCCAACTCATAGCCGCATCAGCGGGAACCCAGAACATTTTCTGGTCGGGCCGATGAGGATGTCGAGGACTGGCTGACGCACTACAAACGAGTCAGCAAATACAATCGCTGAGACTCGGCCATGCAACTCGCGAACGCGGTATTCTTTCTGGCCGGCATGGCGCTGCTGTGGTTTGAGAACCATGCAGACAACCTTTCTACCTGGGACAAGTTTGCGGAAAAGATAACCAACTGTTTTGGAAACTCCACTTTAAAAAGAAGCGAGGCTGAGCAAACCCTTTCCCAGCGAGAACAGTTACCTGGAGAGACTTGCACGACATACATAGAAGAAGTCCTGAAAGCTGTTCCGCATTGTTAATAGACGCATACCCGAAGAAGACAAGGTCGGCTATTTCTCAAAAAAGAATTCGCCGTAGATGTTTATATATTTTTTTATTACAAAAGAAACCCTAGCCAGTACTTCGGACGCTATCCAATACTGCCGTACATTTGACTCTTTAAAAATGCGGCGTATTGTGCCCAAATTTGGACAGCTCTCCAATGTCCCAACAGTTGCCAGCGTTGAGTAACTGTCCACGACGATCTCGCCTCTCTGGTGCGCAGAGTTGTGACTGAAGAGCTGGCCAAGCACCTGCAAGGCGCCGAGGCGCAATCTGTGTATTTGGAATGCGCAGTTCAGCCACAGCAGGCTGAACATCCGGACTCGTAGGCGTGTCAACCAGAACTTCCGCGCTACTCCTACGACAATGAGCGCGCCTATTCGCCTCTGACCAGCCGCTTTCCTCCCCATGCAAATGTGCGTCATGCAGCTGCCATCTTCTCTCAATTACCGTCGAATACCTCCGGATCCAGCGCCTCCGCTTTTCGTGAGTCGCCCGTTTGTTACAACTGCGGCCGCCGCGGGCACAAAGCGCGGTTTTCACAAAGCCGGCGACAGCAGCCCTCGGGTTCTTGGACCCGCTCTTGGCCAGGTTTCCGTGATCACGACAACTCTGAGTGGCGTCAACCTCGTCCACTACAGCCTCGCCCAGGCGTCTTTCGCGGTGCCTCTCCCGCTTCTGACCGCCGCTTCACACCACCACCCCCGCGCCGAGTACGGTCCCCGTCCCCACGTCGACTTTCGCCTACGCCACCATCGGGAAACTAGCAGGAGCATCCGATGGAGGTGAAGTCGCGAAACGGTCATCTTGGCCGATTCCTCTGCCTACTGTCATGTTGAAGAAGGAAGTGCATATTACTTTAAATGGTGTAAATACGTTAGCTTTAGTGGATACTGGTGCCACAATTTCCGTGATCAGTCTCAGTTTTAAAAATCGCCCTGGAACGACAATAATGTTCGCTTGGGACCGAAGTGCCAGCTTTCGCGGTGTTGGGGGAGATCATGTGCGCCCAGTGGGTCTCTGCTGCTTGTCAGTGGTCATTGCTAGGGAAACGTTTCGAGTTGAATTTGTAGTTTTAGCAAGAGCCACGCATGATGTTATTCTGAAAATTGATTTTCTGCGCGATTGGAGAGCAACGGTCGATTGCGCAGCCGGCGAAATTCCTCTGCGCCGAAATTATCTGTCTGCTTTTGTGGAGGAGACGCTTAGCTCTAGTGACGGCACATTTTACATCTCCAACGATGTAGTGTTACCTTCTATAGCTGAAAATAAATATTTGTGCCGGTTCACAGCTCTGCCGAGTGAGCAGGCGCCCACACTGCGTTTGTTGAAGCTGACATGAACAATGCCGTGAAGAAATATTTACTAGTGCTCCGGGCCGTCGTCGACGTCGTAGATGGGTGTGCCCTCTTGTGGACTGTAAACATTTTGTCAGAACCCATTTGTTTGCCATCCGGCCTCAGGTTGGCTACACTTGATGGCTACGAGGTCCTTTCTATTCGGTCTGTGTCTCCTCATCCGCACCGTCATATGGATCCTGATTACAGGGCGAATATAACCCGTATGATAAACAAATCGCTTTCGTCATCCGACCAGCAAGAGTTATGTGAAGTTCTGGCACCTTACGCCTCTGTGTTTGACTTTGCTCAAGAAGCCGAGATTTTTGTTCCGCCAAATTCACGTAAGCCACACAAGATAAACACTGGTCACGCGATCCCTATCAGACAGAAGCCCTGCCGAGTATCACCAGTCGAGCACACAACAATTAGCCAACAAGTCCAGAACATGTTGAAGAAAGGTGTCATACTAGAGTCTTCCAGTCCTTGGGCAGCCCCTGTCATCTTGTTGAAGAAGAAGGACAACTCTTGGAGAGTTTGTGTACTATCGTCGGTTAAACGCAGTTAAAAAAAGGACGTTTATCCTCTTCCACGTATTGACGATGCCTTAGGTTGTCTTCAGTCTGCATCGTATTTCTCATTAGTAGACCTTAGGTCTGGCTGTTGGTAAGGCCTGATGCATCCTTCTGACCGAGGAAAGACAGCCTTTGTGACAATTGACGGACGTTTTGGATATAACGTGATGCTCTTTGGACTATGCAATGCCATTCGAGAGATTTATGGACACCATTCTGCGTGGTTTAAAATGCGAGGTATGCATGTGCTACCTAGATGACGTCGCCATCTATGGAAGGACATTTAAAGAGCATAACCAGCGACTTAGCCTTGGGCTGGACTGTATCCGAAACGCCGCACTAATTTTGAAATCTAAAAAGTGTCACTTCGGTGAACGGCAGACCTTGGTGCTTGGCTTTTTAGTGGATCAGGAAGATATTCGGCCAGACCCCCAGACGATTGTTGTGTGCGAGACATTGCGAAACCTCAAAATGTGAAGCCTTTGAGAAGCTTTCTGGGGCTATGTTCATATTTCCGCCGTTTCATTCAAGGATTCGCCCAAATCGCCTATCCGCTCACTTCCCTCCTGCAAAAAAATGTTCCGTTTGTTTGGTCCTTGGAATGCGAGTCATCGTTCCGACAGCTGAAGTTTCTGCTCACATCTGGCCCTATGTTAAGCCATTTCGATTCGGCTGCTACCACCGAGATTCACATCTATGCGAGCGGCGTGGGCGTTGGTGCGGTTCTCATCCAGCTCCAGGACGGGGCCCAGCATGTCATTGCATAAGCAAGCCGGACTTCAACGAAAGCAGAACGCAACTACACAGGGACAGAAATGGAATGTCTCGCCGTCATCTTCGCCGTTACCAAGTTCTGCCCATATTTGTACGGCCATCACTTCAAAGTAATTACCGACCATCACTCCCTGTGTTGGCTTGTTGGCCTGCGCGACCCCTCGGTCGATTAGCCCGCTGGGCATTACGTCTACAGGAATATAACTTTTCTGTGTCCGATAAGAGTGGTCGCCGCCACGCCGATGCTGACTGTTTGTCCCGATTTCCTCTTCCATGCACGGCAGTCGGTGAAGATGATCTGGACGGCGGCCTGGCGCCTGCGAGCGAAACATTACTAGACCTCATAAAATTACGGCAAGAGCAAAGCAAGACCATGAACTTACTGCGTTGTTTGATAAGGCGCGCAATTCTGCATCTACACATTTTATTATTCAAGATCGTCTACTCCTCTTAAAGAACTGCTCAACTGATGATGCCCGTCTTCTCTCCGCAATGGTGTCCTACATGCGATGCATGACGACATCACTTCAGGTCATCTTAGTTTTGCGCGCATTCTCGCGAGGGAACGACAACAATTTTTTAGGCCAAGGTTGTACACGACAATGAAGTGCTATGTAGCAAGTTGTATCCCTTGCCAACGTCTCAAGTGAAGCACCACGCCACCTGCTGGCCTTCGTCAACCTGTCAAGCCCCCTAGGTAGCCTTTCGAGAAAATTGCGACTGATCTGATTGGTCATTTACCCAAATCGTCTGACGGCCGTCGCTAGATTATCATAGCTATAGAGTATTTGACCCGGTATGTGGAGACCTCTGCACTCGTTTCTGCCAAAGCAACCGATATATCGAACTTTTTAGTACACCAAGTCATCCTTCGCCACGGCGCGCCCCGAGTGATAATCATTGATCGCGGTCGCCAGTTCACTGCAGATATCGTGGAAGAACTTTTGCGGCTCTAGGGCTCCGAATATAGCCATTCCACTCCCTTCCACCCTACGACAAACGGCCTTACCGAGCGTCTCAACCGGACTCCCATTACCATGATGTCAGTGTACGTAACTTCAAATCACAGGAACTAGAACGCCGTCTTGCAATTGGCAATTCACGCTTATAACACAGCTAAGCATGAAATAACCGGATATTCTCCTGTTTTTCTTCTTTACGCGCGCTCACCATCACCTTTCCTGGACACCATTCTTCTATCCTCAGTGCACGATGACCCATCCCTTGTTGCAACGACTTTGTCTTGCTGAAGAAGCAAGACTTGCAAACTATCGACAAGACCGCACGAAGGTTAGGTATGATGCGGCTCATGTTGCAGTAACTTATGAACCCGGAGATTTGTTTCGTCTTTGGACGTCATTGCGATGCCGCGGACTCTACCAGACGTTATTGTAGCAGGTAGAGGAAGAAGAGAAGCAATACAGAAAGCCGAGAGATGTACGGATGATGTATAGAGCTTTCATACGATGAGGCCTTAGGCAGTAACAGCGCCCCTGGTGATCTTGTCACCTCTTCTTGTTCACGGCTTCCAAAGAACTTGAACATATCTAGTTAGTGGAATTAGCTTTAGTACTCATGCTGGTGCTGCAGCACGTTTTTTTTGGCACCTTGCGGTGGTTTCTGATGCTCACTTGTATACTTTCTCCTGAGCCCACATATTGGATCGCATGGGGCGTCTGGTTTCTTTGCTATAGAGGAAGCTGCTACTTCCTATTTTTCGAATTAGTTTTTTAGGTTTTGTGTGCTTGTGAGCCTTCATTGATGGGTTGGAAACGATATAGTCAAACTCAGGTAAAGCACAACCTAAAGCACCTAGCCTACATACCAAAATAAAGATTAGTGACCAGGTGGACGAAGCAGATAATTTGGAGTATTTTAAAAGCAGAACCAACCTTGTTGACTATTATTACATTACAAGCCGCGCGCTTTTGTAGAGGCACACATAACAAATATGTGTTAGTTGTGGATGGAGTAATTACCCCGCTAATAATTGCTAATCCCATGCTCTCTTGTAAATTAGTTTATTGGCAGAAAAAATACCGAGACAGCAAGCTACAGAAAAAGAGTAAATATTTTATACATAAGGGTTCAATAACTTTTAAAAAGCTCGTTGTGAAACTCGCTTTTTAGCAAGTGACACCTATACACATGCCTGGAATGGTATTAAAATATATTTCTTTGTGGATGAAATGTTTTGCACATCAGAACATTTCATAAAGCATAAAGTGATTATCGAGCCATATTTCACAAACGGACAGCTCTCTGCAATTGCTATTATTGGCACAATCGGCCCAAGCTCTAGAAATGCTAGAACGAAATCCTTCTAAGAGGAGGCGAGAGGATTGGTGGGACCTCAGGCATTGCCTGGCCTGTTTAAATAGGAAACGGACCAGAAAAAAACCTCGAGGCAAGTTCTATGTAACATAAGTGACACTCATATGAACGCAAAGACTCATATGAACATATTTCGCCAGAAAGAAATTTGCCGCGCGAGAAGAATATTATGCTAGGGTATTGGCCACGGTTTTCCTAAGCCTATAGGTTCATTTCAAAAGACGTCATCGCACGAGCGCCATCCGCCATTTTTTTTTTTGTCACGGGCGCGACGCTACCCGGTCGTCGCATACCAAAGTTGACGTGTGGTGGAGTCACACGACGGACAACCTCGTCAAGCACTATCGCGATCTGGCATTGCGTGACTACCCTACTGAAAAACCGAACGTTCTACAGGGCATTAGCCTCATAAAATTTCATCTAATCTCATAGGCTCTCATACGGTGCACATCACTATCATAAAATTTCGTACATAATTTGTGATAATGCACAAGAAACTATGAGACCTTATGCAATTATGTGCGACTGTATGTGATTTCTTATGTGAATTGAGTGAGATTGTGTGAGAAGATGTGAGGTTATTGCCTCATACAGTTTTTTCAGTCGGGTATAGTAAGCTAGAATATTCTAGCATACTGTAGACGTGACCGTTAAGTCAGCGATTTCCACCGCTTTGCTTCGATCCGCAAGCAGCGTTTTCGCGGTTTGGATTCGTGCATAAACGACACTTTCTTTTTGCTTTTATTTTTTGTAGCGGAAAGCATTCCAACCACACCCTGGTGCCCAAGCATGTGCAGCGTAACATGTATTCTACTAAAACGCCGGAGGAAAGCGAGCTTCGAGGGACTGACTAGTACAGCCGCAAAACAGGCACGAACGAGCGTCGCACTGCTGTATTGCGATCATCTTAGCCCGACGCTTGTAGTGCGGTATGTCTGGTCAGCGCCTGGTCTGGTACCCACAGTCCCAGGGAAAAGCTTCCAAGCCCCGCCGGGGTGGTGCAGTGGTAAGACGCCCGACTACTGTGCCGGAGTTCCCGGGTTCGAACCCGACCGCGGCGGCTGCGTTTCGATGGAGGCGAAACGAAGAGGCGTCGTGTGCTGTGCGATGTCAGCGCACGTTAAAGATCCCCAGGTGGTCGAAATTACTCCGTAGCCCTCCACTACGGCTCCTCTTTCTCTCTTTCCACTTTCATTCTCACCCTCCTCCCTTCCCTTACGGCGTGGTTCGGGTGTCCACAGAGCAAGTGTGACAGTTACTGCGCCTTTCCCTTCCTGTGAACCAATTTAACTTTATTTATTTTAAAAGCTTCCAAGAGCTAATTAGTAACGTGCAACGGCTTAAAAGTATTCCTCGCTTTCATCTAGAGATTTAGCGCTTGCAATTACGCTGCATACACGTAGCGGGAGCAAAAGGGCAGCAGTCCGAAAGGTTCTCCTTCAAGGGCTGAAAGTAAGCATGTTTATGAAGTTGTCATTGCGTAAGCGCGATAACTTGCATATACACAACCGCGTTTATATCAGACAGCACGGCAATGCTTTATCAAAACGACGCAGCAGAAGCAACAGTGCAAGACCCGCCACAGCAGACACCTACCCCAAAACGTTGACCGCTGTGCTGTTCTCGGAGCTTTCACACCTACAGGACCTATTGCCGCCTCTGTAGACAACTCAATTGACCATTATTGTAGCAAATAATAGAGTTCACAGCACCTTGGATCTTCCGAACTGCCCAAACGAAACCTCAGCAGACGACGACGATGACCAAGGCTATGGAGGACCGGAAGCGGAAAGGCTCTTTTTTTCCCGTCTTCCCCCACGCGGCAGCCGACAGTGAATACAACCTCTAGTCTTGTGTATAAAGCTGCGCTGGGTAACTTAGGCCGAGCTATACACTCGCACTTCCCACCGTCGCGGATTGGGTTGGGGATAGGAGAGATGCCGAAACATTTATTCCGGCTTAGCTCAGCTAACACCGGATATGCGAATCCGAAGCTTGGTTTAGCCTTTTAACCTCTGACTTAGCTATTTTATTATACTTAGGTATACACTCATCGTTTATATACTGTTGTGGTCCCGCTGCTGGTGTTTTACACGACTTAAGGCTCCCTCTTCCTCAGTCTCCGACGCTAGATTCGCATCCTTGGCATGCCGTCTCCTCTCCAGTGAGGCGGCTCGGTCGGTGATATTCGCGGAAGGTCCGACGCGCATGCCTCCGACGGCTCAGTTCTCCATTGCAGCGCACCGCTCAAAGATAAACCGGCCCGGCAACGCCCTCACTCCTGACCAAACTCGCACTGACTAGGAGAGTAGGGCGCTCGCTTAGCCAGGCTCGCGGCGAGTCAAGTGGTTACGCGGCGACCCAGCGTCTTAGAGCGCATACGCCAAGCGGGCTGTGGCAGAGCTCGGCATGGAGCTCGATGCGGTAACTCACTTGATCCTATAGCCAAGGCTACGGCGCAGGCGCGATCAAATGAAGGTCAAACTGATGGCGACGGCAAAACTTGGATTGACTATTTTAGTACAGCTTTCGGTTTAAAACCGCCCACACATTAATATATTTTGTGGGAATTAACGCCCCACAGCAACTCGGGCTATGCGAGCAGGCGTAGTTGATGGTGCTGGAGCGTTCTACCAACCGGTTTAGTTTAATGCGAAATGACATTGCACAGGGCATGAAAGCCTTGCTTTTCGCCTCGATGAAAAAGCGGCCTCCGCCGCCAGGAATCCACCCGCATCGTTGGTCAGAGTAGTGAAGCGCGTTAGCCCCTGCACCACCACGGTGGGAGCCCAAAAATTAATGTCTGCCCTAAGAAGCAAGGTAGTAATCACAGCTTGCTATCATAATTCCGTAGAGGTATGGAAGAAGGCTTGCTGCAAGAGCAGGGTGCGGGGCGGCTACGTTAGTCATTCTGAAGTTGTCCTATCTGCTCTGCGTGCTCGTCAAGTTTGATGCCCACGAGAGACAATAGGTCAAATAACTTGGACACGTCAGTGAATGTCATCATAATTTCGGACTATTCAGAAAGAAAGAATGCACATGTGCCCATTTCCATCTTTCGCTCGCTTGAATTTTACAATGTTATACGTCTTCATGTAGTATGGTTGATAAAAGAGTTAATGCAAGAAGTACAGAGATCCCTAAATTCTGGACCACGTAGCAGATCCGTGCGAAAGGGGGCTAGCCGTGGGCATGAACTCTACAGATGGATACCACATCATCATCATTATCATTTATTACTCCCTTAAAGATCCCTATTAGGGACATTAGATAAGGGGGGAGGAAGCAACGGTGAGAAAGGGCCAAACATTAGCATACAAACAAAAGAAAAGCATACAAAAATGCATAACATTGACAAATTGGGTTCAAAAAAGATAAGAAAGGAGAAAAGTCAGGCAATCGATACAGTGCACACAAAATACGGATTATCATGTAGCAAAGCATAACAAAAGAACAATATGTAATAAAGTCAACTATAATAAACAAAAGTAGCAAAACAGTAAAATATAGAAAAATAGACGTTGACACAACAGTGCACGCAAATCAGATTGCTAATAATTGAGCGCGACGAAAAGTCTCTATGGCAGTTCGAAAGGATCAGTTAGTAGGCACCAAAATTTGGAGGGATTAGACTCGGTAATTACGCTTTCGGGAAGCGTAGTCACCGAGTCTAATCCCTCCAAATTTAGGCAGCTACCGATGTTCCGGATGAAAACCGGTCTTCCAGTCAAGTAGTTCGTCAACCGCCCGCGACCT
>JAJIZL010121493.1:25588-39100 GCA_023969395.1 Amblyomma maculatum | reverse complement strand
AGTTCGTCAACCGCCCGCGACCTAGCCAACACACCACATGAAAGCAACAAAAGCGAAATGATGTCATCGCTGCGACAAAGCGACAAAAAAAAAAGAGACTTCCACGTCACCGTCATGTTAGCAAAGTTCAAGCCAAAGAACTGTGAGAAGACCATATCGAGCTTAGTGCAGGCAGTTAGATAAGCACTTGCAACGCATAAAATATCCATGTGGGCACACATACACCCAATTCTTTTTCCGAAGCAAACAAAAGCACGCACCTCTTTTTCGTGCGTACGCTTGTAAAAAAAGCTCATCGTCCCTCTCAGTCACTTCTTTGCCCCTCCAGCATCTGTGCATTTCACGCGAGGCTAGATAAACGCCCACTCGTAGCGCAGCATGTTTTATGCAGGCATAGTAAATAATGTGGTGGTATCAGGTATGAATGCACTGTAGTAGTTACGAGCACGTCGTGACAAGGACTGGCAACCAATTGTTTGCTACAAACATATATATTTTCTCAAAGTCACCGTTCAATATTATGAATATTTTATATACTAGGCACTGTTGTTTGTTACAGCGGAAAAATAGAATACACTGGAATTTTCTTAGAAACACACACTACAGATTTGCCTCCAGGCAAAAAGAGAGAGCATAACAACAGCCTCTTTGCCACACTAAGGGATGGTAAGTAATAATTTCTTATCATTTATCACAAAAGTGCACACATCGGCTAGTTTTACCATAAAAAAACATTACGCCATATGTCCTTGCTTATAAAATTACTCAAAATATTGAATCATAATCTACACTCTTCTGGCTAAGTTCCTCGGCGAAAAACAATTTTTTTACTACAAACTAACATGAATTTAGAGAAGGCTTACCTTCCGGAACCCAGCTTCTCACATTTACAAGTCACACGCTAATCCCAACGCAGATTTTCTAAAGGCCTGTGGGCTTATTGCTTTCGCCGAAACATTTGGCAAGGCATTTCATTCACTGATTTTATATTAACTCAACATTCTAATATAGACAATAAGTAACTTAAATGCATCCTAAGCTTTCTCACGACTAACGTTCAATTTGTTTGTGCTAGTGAATCAAACTCCTCCCTAGTACCCCGAGTTATTTCAGGCTTCCCTCAAACGTCGGTCCTGGGCTCACTTTTGCTTCTGGTATACATTAGCGACTAGCCTGCTAATATTTCATCAAAGATATGGTTATTGGTTGATGAATGCTTTGTGTGTCAAAAATCTACTAATGCCTCAGATATAGCAGCTCTTCAACTTCACCTAAATAAGCTGAATGGTGCCATAAATGGCAAAACAAGCTTAGCATTAACAGATGCAAAGCGGTGTGAGTTAGTCTAGATGAAGTACTGCAATTTCCTTACTAATAATTTGATAAGACGCGTGGCGTACCGGTATGTAGTATAAACCATAGCTAGCAATTTACGTTAGAAGTTCTATATTGAGAGTACAATATCTGAAGCTTATCATACCCTTGGGTATTAGTGTCGACATTTTACCCGTGCACCATCATCCATCGTACAAATGCTACATTACTTATGTTCGTTCACAGCTTAAGTAAAAGTCACGAATATGCGATCTGTTTGACGCCTCACTAACATATGGACTCGCGGCCGTACATAACTGCTAAGCTCACTTCATTTTAAATCATTTGAACAGGACAGCAAGTATAACACAAATGAAAGTACTATTAAACCTCCCCTATTTTCAGATTATCGAAAATTGCTGCATTTGCTTTCCACGGAATTTATTATCGAAAAGCATTTTACACAATCTTTGCACTATGCAAGCACTGTTTATTTCTTCGCCGCGAAACCATAATCATAAGGTTATCATACTATATTAGGATGTCATGATGATGTCTAACTCAATTTCTTCTAAACTAGCAAGGACAGGAACAAGTTATAATGCTTATTAACAACTATATCTAATCCTGATATGTTTAGAAGCGCGCTTGAAAATGCTCTTCTTCGATGTCTTTTTAGTATTTCTGTCCTATATTTCTTTACCATTTTTATTCTTGTTCTTATTATGTTACCAAGGAGTAACAGAGTGACTGTTTAACTACTAATTATTTACGTGCATAAGATTACCATAGGGCACTCTGTATTTTAGTATTACATGCTTACCATCATCAGTTGTAATAGAACATTTGATTCCTCTTTCATGCGCTTCGTTAATTCTTACGCGTTATTTGTAATATACTGTTTTTTATTGGCCCCTTTCCTCTCTAACCTACCTCTCACAATGAGAGTAAAATAGTTTAATTAAACGATAAGACAAGCTTCATACATGACGATTCCTGCTCCGCAATATTCCTTGGGTGTTTAAAAAACTGACATCTGTTTATATCCCGAGACTACTTAGACGAAGTTGTGATGAAAAATGCGTAAGAGAAAACCTGATTCAAGCACATCACCTTGAACCAGCAGCAGTGTACTGCAAGTCCTTAGTAGCTACCGTGCGTTATAGCCACACTACAGCAATCCAGTATTGAAAACGGTCGGCTTTTGAAAGGGAAAGGAAAATCGACTGATGTGACATACAGAACACTTAGCCAGAGTACCTGCACAACAGAGTCCTCGGCCGTAGCCTTCTGATATCAAACACATAGATGATCAATTAACTCACACAACTTCTGTAAACTCGGATACGAAATTCCCTGATCGGACGAAGGTGAATTATGTCACAAGTTTCAGTTAGTTCCCGTACGCTGTATCATGAGGAGAACAGAATATCTGCCAAACATGCAATCCCTATGAATCATTGCATTATTTAAATGACAGACACAGGCTGGCAGCCACTGGAATTTTGTCGAAACGTAGACCAAAGCATACGCATTGATTATACCCTATTTTAAATCAATACAAATGGCACTCATTTAACTCTCATAATGATAGGAACTATAAGAACACAATTTTTACCACAAACAGAATTCCAAAGAAAGGAAATATAGCAAAAGGCACACGTCATACGTGGTGGTTGTGGATAAATCTAGAAAATGAGTGCCATAGTCGGCTGCGCCAAAGACAGGAACTTTTTAGAAATAGTACAGCAGGGGTTGGCTGTAGGTATGGGTGAATGGGGCCAGAGATATAGGCTTCCTCATTAATTCCATAACAGCATCCTCGAGAGAGAAAACTTGCAAGACACTTTGGCGGATGAAGTGGTGGGAGGCGAAAGCCTGAGTGCCGTAATCTGCTCCGCATTTGTTGCGAATGTGGCAGTGAATGATACTTCGAATAAAGAGTGTGACTAATGTTTCATATTCCTCCCTTCCTTTACGGCATGGTACATGAGTACGTGCAGAATTGTGACAGATTTGCGGCTTTTCTGTCCTGTAAACCACTTTCAAATGCCGCTGATGCCTGCTTTACTAATGCCTCCTAGACATCTGGGTCTGCTTCTGTTTTCTATGTGGTGCGGCGTTCGAGGAAGCGGCAAATGAAAGAGCGCACGGACGACTCGATTGGAAGCCTGGTGGGGTCAGCTTCATATATGCATTAATCGCCTTGTGACGTCATGACCGATCGTGACGGTCATGACGTGTTTCCACTTGGGACGTAGACTGGTAACCTCGCCGGATGTTAGCCTATATAATAGAGAAGCTGTCATGTGAAGGCGGCTACAAACTAATAGCTTCATGAACCTGGTCTAGGCATCTGACGCGCTACCAGACCTTAGGGACAATGATCAGTGCAAACACTGTGGGGCGAGAGGGACCCTCAACCATATATTTTGGGAGTGCCCACACTCCCCAGGGATAGGACTAAATATAGTATGTAGGAATACCCTGCAGCGGTGCGCGTACCCTGGGATACAGCACCGCACCATCCGTCTGGCGGAAGCCAAGGGCTACCTGCCAGCCTCTAATCCGCGTACGCACGACTCCCCGTCTTCCCCGGCACGCGTGCCGGCGGCCGGGAAGAGGACGAAGGTGGCACTTGGGTTAAACTTGAGCAAAGCCTTCGACAACGTCTCGCACGAGGCAATCCTCACGAATCTCTCTAACTTGGACCCGGAGGAAAGGACATTTAGTTATGTCCGATCATTCCTCAAAGATCAAGCAGGGTTTCGGAAACGGTACTCTACTATCGATTATATCCATACCATCAACCAGGTGACAGAAAAATGCTCGGAATATAACCCTTCTACATAGCATTCATTGATTACGAAAAAGCATTTCACTCAGTAGAAACCTCGGCGGTGATGCAGGCATTGCGAAATCAGTGGGTAGACAAGCCGTACGTGAAAGTGCTGGAAGATATATATAGTGACTGCACGGCAACCATAGTTCTGCATAAAGAAAGTGACGAAATTCCTATAAAGAAAGGTGCTAGCCAAGAAGACACGATCTCCACAGTACTATTCACAGCTTGCTTAGAGGAAGTATTCAGAGACTTGGAATGGAAGCAGTTACGGATAAGGGTCGATAAATAATACCTCAGTAATCTGCAATTTGCTGATCACATTGCCTTGCTAAGTAGCTCAGGGGATGAATGGCAAAGAATGGTTGATGACCTAGACAGGAAAAGTAGAAAGGTAGGCTTGAAAATTAATATGCAGAAGACAAAGGTAATGTTCAACAGCCTCGAGAAATAACAGCAGTTTACGTTAGGTAGCGAAGCAATGGAAGTAGCAGGCGAATATGTCTACTTAAGATGGGTAGTAACCGCAGATCCGAACCATGAAAAAGAAACAACAAGAAGAATAAGATTGGGATGGAGCGCATTTAGCAATCACTCGCAGATTATGACTAGCAGCTTACCGGTATCGCTCAAGCGGAAAGTATAGAACAGTTGCATTTTACTTGTACTCACCTATGGGGCTGAAACATGGAGGCTACGCAAGAGAGTTCTACTTAACTTGAAGACAACGCAGAGGGTTATGGAACGAAAAATGGTAGGGGTAAAATGAAGAGATAGGAAGCGTGCAGAGTAGGTCAGAGAAATAACTCAAGTTACCGACATTCTAGCGGAAATTAGGAAGAAGAAATGGACATGGGCAGGACATGTAGTGCGAAGAGAGGATAACCGATGGTCGCTTAGGGTAACAAACTGGATTCTAAGAGAAGCAAAGCGCAGCACGGGGCGGCAGAAAGTTAGATGGGGGGATGAGGTTAAGAAGTTCGCCGGAGTCAAATCGAGGCAGCAGGATGCAGAAATTTGGGAGAGGCCTTCGCCCTGCATTGGGTATTGTCATGCTGATGGTGATGATGATGATGGTGATCATTCCTATCCGAGCGGACAGCAGAGCTCACACTAGGTAGCCTCAGATTGGATCCCATTCCTGTGGAATGCCGACGCACGCCACAAGGCTTGGTGCTCTCGCCTTTCCTCTTTAATCTTGCACTCATTACATTGGTGCGTCTGTTGTGCTACTCTTCTTGTGTGTCTCGTCTTTCCGCGCTGTTCCACCCACTATGCTCATTACACTTCCCGCCAAGCTCGCTGCCCCGCCGGGCTCACAGCGCACTTTCTAGGCGGACGACATCACCCTGTGCGTAATCACGGGGATTGACGGTGAAATAGACGATACGTTGCTGCAGGCAGTCGAAATAATTGAAACTTACGCGTCGTGAGCGGGCCTCCGAAATGAACTGCTGGTTTTCAGGACTAAGCCTCGCGGACGAAATGCAGACCACACCCCGCGACCCGCCTGAATGTATGTGTGAGAGGACTACCGGTCAGGAAGGTCCAAATGATACACATACTGGGAATGTACAGTCTTTGTGAAAAATATACAGCCCAAGAGGATCGCTTCTAAGTCCTGTGACGAGGCTCCTGGAAGCAATACTGGAATGTATGGATAACCTAGAGAAGAGCGAAGATGAAATTTTTCATCCAGGAGGTTTCAAGCGCTGCAGATGCTTAACAAGCTCTGTTACGATGCTTAAAAGCAAAACCCTCGGCCTGTATAGTTTTGAAAAAGGCTGTACATACAAAACAATCGTAAAAACACCGAAACAATCAACAGACTCACGGCCACCGGAAATTAGACTGTAGCCTCCTCAGACGGATCGCCAACAAACGAAAAGGCATGAAAGGAAAATGTCTCTGTCGATTAGTCTAGGCCTTTGTACAGAGCAGGATTGTCTACTCCCACCCGTACTTGCAACTGCAATTCGCTGAGAGAATGAAAGTCGAGGTCCTATTCCGGCAGTCCTACAAAGCGGCCCTTACACTCCCACACAGCACGTCTAAGAAAAGGTTGCTGTCCCTTGGGGCTCACAACACGTTCTCGGAGCTGTGCGAGGCGCACCTTGTCCCCCCGCTCGGACGTCTCACTCGCCCAAACGCGGAAAGGGCCATCTTATAAAGACTACACATGTGCGAGCAACTTCCTAACAGGGATGCGAAAACGGTTACCTACACACATTAGAACAGCTCTATTCATTGAGCCCTTACCCAAGAATATACACCGCGCACCATCAAGGTCGACGAATGGCGAGGGCTCTCGCCCTACATGCCAAGTACAGCCGAAACGTCAATGTAGCATACGTGGACGCGGCGGAATACCGGCAAAGCCCGAGACAAGCGTTCGCAATGGTCGCGATGAATGGAAATGGTTCTACGCTGGCGGAAGCATCGATCGCAACCACTTTCTGCGAGACGGCGCAGAAATCGGCCATAACCTTAGCTTAGCTATAGCAGACATGTCAGCTGATATTATATTCAGTGATTTAAAACAGCCATTCGCAATTTCGTCCCGGCCCACTCGTCTAGTCTAGGAAACGAGGTGGCTCACGCGTGACCCCTAGGTTTCGTCGACCGGGCAGTGAGCTCGCCCTTCGAACCGAATTTCACGAGGGACGGGTTAATTTATTTTCTTGATATCATCCACCACTTCAAATTGGAAAGGCGCACGTATCTCCTTCGCCACAAATCCTTAACGAAGGCGCAAGAAGTTACCTGGTGCCAACTACATACACGCTCCCTCCTAAATCCGCGGCGCTTTCTCTCATGTACTCAGGCCAGTACAACCCAAACAGCAATAACTGCTGCGAAAGAGTGACACACGACCACATTCTCTGGAACTGCTCAAATCATCCGCGTGCGGCGGAATTAATACAACTGCCTTCACCCGAGCGGTGGGAAGCCGTGCTGGTCAGCTCAGACTCGAAGATCCAGCTACGGGCCATCGAGATGGGCTAATGAGGTCGCCGCCTGCCATTGACTAGCGGCCAACTAGCACGTCTCCCTTAGACCTGCTTGAGCGACGAAATAAAGTTTTGCAATCCAATCCAATCTGCTGAAAACCTTCTGTCAACAACCATGAGGCATAAAAGGCTGTCGCCGTAAAATCGGGAGGCACAAGTGGTTCCAAAGAGCATAAAAACTACTGCTTGTGGAAATATTTGGTTGACTTGCTGCGCCATCCGCGCCATCCCTACAATTTAGGAGTGACATCTGGTAAGGCAAATTATGTTTGGCTGATTTCCCTATGTGTCTCTTAAACTAGGCATCAAAATATGCTGTTATGATGGCAGCGCCTTGCCAGAACGAGCGGCATATTTTTAGTGCTGCAGCCTCTTTTCTTTGCTTCAGTACAGGCTCTTATGCTCTAGATGGCATTTTGAAGATAGCTCCTTTTTTTCTATGGCTATCCTTTCAGTCAGTTCTTCTTGTGCCGGAGCTGCGCTTCCCGGTTGCATGATGTAAGATGTGGGCTTTCTTCCAACATAGCGCTAAACAGACAGGTACACAGTGAGACACACGATACGGGCGTTAGCACCCGTCCCGTGTGTCTCGCTGTGTCCCTGTCTGTTTAGCACTATGTTGCAAGAAAGCCGTCACCAACTCGCCCAAGCTTCCATCCTCTCAAAGATGTGGACGTTACAGAGGCCTCCGCACCTCTTCCGAACAGGCTTATACCAGAGCGGTGGCGCTTTCTGCAAGACCAAGGTGCCTTCAGCCGCGAGGCTTTAACCTCTGATGCTGGACATGTTTTCGGCGTAGCTTCGAAAAAGCGCCTAAGCCTCTCTCTCAAAGCCCATACAATTCAACAGCACAGAGCCCTGCCACTATTAAAACTCTCACACGCAAACATATATATGTAGCACCTCTTTTAGTTTACATGTAGCCATTTTTTCCCCGCCTTCCACTAGAACATTGCGCTTTGCTAGTTTATTCAAGATGAAGAAAGTCTTTTTCCTCAATTATGAGATTTGTGGAAAAGCAGCGTAGATTTTTGGAAGCTGGTTGAAGTGCTTGGTTCGATGAGGGTAAGCAATCGCTCCCTTCTTACAAGTCGAGCTTTTTCAGGACATTAGGTTAGAAGGGGTAATCAGTAATTGCTGGAAGATTTAATCATCAACATCACAGCACTAGACACTTGGATACATAACCGTCAAGTATGTACCCCTCTAGAGTTCGCAATCATCATAAATGTGTTACTGTCTATTGGTCGCAAAGGTCGCCCCGCCTGAGTAGCGGAGTGGTTAGTGTGCTCAACCACTGTTCCCAAAGACGCGGGATTGAATTCTGGCCTCGGCGGCCGCTATTCTGTGGCAGCGAAGAGCAAGGCATCCGTGTACTGTGCGAGCTCAGTGCACGTTAAAGATCCCCAGGTGGTCGAAATTTCCAGAGTCCTTCACTATGGCGTTTCTCATAACCTCAGTCGCTTTGCGAAGTTAAACCTCAAGACCAAACCTGGTCGCACAGGTCACATACTTGATGCCAAACACTGAAAGTAGGACTTAATTTAGCAAGTGTATCCGGTCTTTCTTTAAAATCTCAGTTTGGGTCCAAAACCTGAGGCTGAGGTTGCGGAATGTACTATTACAAACTAATAAGGTGATATATAAGTAAACTTAACATATTACTTAGGCACTTTTCTCTTATTTACGGCAGCTGATAATATTTTCAAGTTTCAGAAAACGTAACAGCTGAAACATTTTGAAATTTATCATCACATCTACAAATTCATTAACATTTAGAACAGCTTATTAAATAAAGGAGGCAAATGAACATACTGAAGCAAAATTTGCCGTATGTTGATTGCGTCTAATGTGTCAGAAGTCGCAGGTCTGAAACACCAGTGTTAGACGCGTTGTTTTCGTTCATAAGAGCCTCTGTCTAAAAATTATTTTTTAAACTTACTGGTGTACTCACCTGAAACGACGGTTCTTAATATTGTACTGCTCCTGTCATAAAAACATTAAAAGATACAGCAATGTTGTTTTCTACCAAATCTTAGCCATCACCGCTTTGTGCAAGCAGCTTCTTCCACAGCACGTGTAACCGAGTTGTATCGCAAAGCACAAGATGTCTTCCAGAGTTCTAAAATGAATAATTTCATACACAGCTTTCAAAGCCAGGTTTTCACAAAATGAGTTTTTGCTTGCCTAAAATATCTTTTCTTAAAATGAAAATAGAGAAGCTGGTGATTGGGCTTAAGAATATTAAGGTTTCATGTCTGTTGATATAAACAAAATGTATGGTTGAATATGTTATTAGTGAGGTCAGATGTACAACTCAGAGGAGTAAATACTAACAATAGTATTTACCATTACTGCCGAGTACTACAGCATACAGCTAAACTTTATGAGTGGCTACGACACTTCTCTTGTTAACGCAAGTGCGGGGGTTTATTGGAGAGGCTGACGGACGCTTTTTCTCGGGCCGAAAAGCACGGAGTACGTAAACTATAATTATCAGTCCATGTCAAATAGCCCAACGTGGACAAAATGCCCACAAGTCTCCTAACGGCACATGGCATTGCCTGAGTCAGTTTTAGGGAGTAAACTGTTACCCAAAACAAACCAATCCACCTTAATGTATCTGATATAAGCGGGTCCAAATCGCCAATTATTTCGAAATATGGGCATTTCTTCTTTCTGGTATTAGAAACCGCACACTGTATCTGAAAACAAATTTGCAATCCTGGTGATTTTCTACCCACTCAAAGCAGAAAGCTGGGCTTGATTTCTCTTGCCCAAAAAAATTGTTTCCTAGACTTTCCAGCTATTATCAAAAGTGATTCGTTGTTAAGCTTGAAAAATGTATTTTCCAATCTTGTACACGAAGGTAGTGGTAGGATATTTTTTTGCTATGTACACTCCCTGTTAAACGTTGATAAGAAGTATATTGATAAACTTCACAACATTTGGCTCGCATTCGTTAGCAGTAACAGACAGGTATTTAGTACATCGTCATAAACAGAATTTAGATTCCTGAAGTTGCAGACTTGATTGGGAAATGTATGTTTATACACCTGTAGTAAAATAAATATAGCATACAAGCGGAAAGTAACGTTTTGAACGTTAAATTTCTAAAATCTGTAACCGAAGAGATTCATTTTACACTGATTGCTCAAGAAAACACTTCCCTGCGTTCACTTAGTGTTCACGCTATGGCCGAAGAGCGCTTGTATTTCTTTTGAAAACTTGAATGTTTTCATTCTCAGTAGAACCCAAGCGTTGTTCCTTAGAACTCAGTTTGCGAGGAAAGTAAATGAATATAGAGGCACCTCACAGCAAGTATATACGTGATAACCACATCTAAATGCTCCATGTGTATGTGCGAACAAGCTTGTAAGAAAGTTTCGATTGCTAAAACGCTGCCTATGATATTTTCATAACTATGCAGTCGCTTCATACTGCCTAAAGCCGAACACACAAGGCTCGTTAATAAAAGAGTGGAATGAAACATTTACGACCGACTAGTTGCGACAATGCGAAATCATCGCCTGGTTTCATAGAGGTGATATGCGAATAATAATTTTTTTCATTACCAAATGCATATGATACAAGAGTTACTTTATAAATAAATTGCGCCACTATTTAAAAAATGATTCTCGGAAAAAGGTTATACTTAAGAGGGACGAAAGTGTCAGCAGTTTACAACATTGCACATATGTTTTGCAATTCAATATATATAACATCATTGCTTATATCGACACTATAACAAATAGACCCTGCCTCTGTGACATTCTTTCAGAAAAATGTTTGTGTTGTTTTTTAACACCAGCACTTTTTTTTTCAGGGTCATGGCCGATGCTGTATACACTTAGTTTTGCTGATTACTTGGGATGTGCTATTTTTCGTGTTCAAAACATGACTCCCGGTGGGTATAATATTTTAGGCCCGAAATCAGCTTCGAAGATAAAGAGTACCCTTTTCTAGCTTTTTTCTTAAACAGAGGGTTTAGTAGTGATCAAGATGATTAACCTTTTTTTTTTCTTATTATGCATGTCACATATTTGTTAAACTTCAAATGTGTCATAATTATAAGCTGAAAATGAACACCGAGAAAACAAAATATATTATAAACTAAGATGCCACATAGTCTCATGCCAGTATCAAGTAATTCACCATTTTCACTGTCGAAACGTATTATTTCTTATTTAAAGTAAACGTAAATTTCGAAATTATGTACTGCTAAAATGGCTAAGTAGTTAATTTTATTACCTTTGCAGGCCATAAATAATAGAACATAATTTGTGTGTGTTAAACTAGACTTCAAGGATAAATTAAATAAAAAGAATGACAGCATATTACTGTGCAGTGTGCCGCTCTGGATGTAAGCAATTAGCGACATCTCTACACCGCCCTTATAAGGACCGGGAAGCCAAGTGATAATCTCTTAACATTGCAGTTTTGAGAAATTCAGTCTTAAGTGGTTTTTATAGAACGCTGCAAATATCACCGGCTGTTATTTGGTCGGCTGTCACTGCATTTTCAGACATTTGAATTCGCCAGATGCCAACAACTAATTTTTGTTGCCATAAAAAATAATCATCTTATTACCGCTAGTCTGACTAATCGCACAAGAATAAAAGTGGCTCTCGTTTATTGCTCCCATTAACCAGTTCCTGGACTATCTGCATCAAATTAAGCGCTGCAAACTTACCCAATCCAGCAACTGAATTTTCCGCCGCCCCGGGTACACTTATATTTCCTTGGAAGACATTTCCTTACCCTTAGCGACGACCGGGTATCCTTTCTTCGCACTGTGCATACTTTGCTAATGCGAATTTCGTCTTCCTGATACTGAACAAAATGCCAAAAACTTGCGTCTGTTCGCATAGCGTTTCGGCAAAACATCGGTACAAAGTATTCACTATTCCTGAATTTTGCAGCTGTTTTGAATGCGTTGCGTCAAATGGCTCATGGAACAACGTTTCTGGAGCATTGATGCCTTTGGAGTACGTTCTAATTAAAGTGTTCAGTTAAGTTAAACTTAATGTGAACCGAAAGAAAATTTGATTTTCCCGTGCGGAAACTCCACGATATTAAAGGAAAACTGATATACCTCACGACGAAGCCGCAGTTGCTTGCATAGCGTGGAGATTAGGAATCAGAAAAATATCCATATAATTCCGCGTTGAGTTGAAATTTGCAAGCATGACTATTCAGATGTTATGAATTGACAATTGAATTTTGTAGTGTGATATAAAGACATGGAGGTGAATGCGCGCCCCAAAAGAGGCTGAATTTTTGCAGCTGTGGTGAAATAAAATATACGTTCCAGACAACAAGCAAGAGCTACAGCGTATATCAAACTACGGTCAATAAGCGTCAGCCCTTGGGAATCTGCAATAGACATTTGAAGCATATGAAATTTCCCCTTGAATAATTTTTGTTTTATATTTTTCAGGATGCATGGTTCTTCTAAGTGATGACGTACGGAACAACATGTCGACTAACTGCACTGCATTTTACAATAACTCTTGCGGCAAAGATCCGATTCGTCAAGTACCTTGTGCAAATCGTAGTTAGAGCATTGAACTTACGCTGTAATAAACACTATAATTTGATTAAAACTGGCGGGCTCTTCTGTCAGCACTAATATTCCTTCTCTTATCAAAACCAGAACAATTGTCGCTAATTTTACGAGTCTTCCTACATATCATTTTTATTATATTACGCATCAAAAATAATTCACAAGTGTATCGTTTAAATGTTTTGGCACTCCACTTACGCAAACAAACGCCACGCTAATAATGAACTAGTTCATTGCATGAGAGCTTAGGGAATGTGGTGAAATAACTGGACACTTGCAAGGACGCTTTGTGCATGTACTTCTTTTCCCATTGTTGTGTCGGGTCGGTTATACCAGATATCTTAGTAGCCGTGGCTGGGTACGTTAAAGCGGAAGCTTTACTTGCCTTGTCTAGCCTAGGTCATCAGTGACGCTATTTGACCTCAGGTACAGCGTGAAGAGCCCAGCCCGCTCTGCGTTCCTCCACAGATGTGGCGCCGCCAATTCTTTGAAAAGTGGTGCGCAGAACCAGTGGCGCTCGCTTCTTCTTCCTCTTTTAGAGCCTCTTTTTCTACTTCGCAAACCTGCTACTTCCTCTTCACAAACCTACCAAATTTTATTCGTAACGGTGCACGGCGCGTATCTCCACAAGTATAGGAGGTATTAAGGCGACGCCAAAGCATACGCCTGTGCGTTGCCGACGAGGTTTTATTGCCAGATTTCGGACCATCGCGTCGGACCTTGAACAGCTGCGAAGAAGAAGAAGAAGAAGAAGAAGAAGAAGAAGAAGAAGAAGAAGA
>JAJIZL010121493.1:0-20212 GCA_023969395.1 Amblyomma maculatum | reverse complement strand
AAGGCCAATACCGGGGTGAACATCGTGCAAGAGTCGGTGTCGTGCCCATGCCAAACTTGCTTGGGGTACTTGCCTCACTCGATCAGGACGAGTCCGATCTTCGCGTCGTCTGTGGCGGTGGCGAAGCACAGAAGCCGCGCTCTCCCAATGGTGGCACCAACGGCACCATCTCGTTGCGTCGCGAGCTCAAAAAGATTGAGATGCACGAACAAAACTTCGAATTTAGTGCAGTTCTGGTCAAACGCTACCGGTTATTCATAAATAGTTTGCAACAAGCTCTACCCTTCCGCTAAGAGTCTGTCCGCCTAACTTTCTACCCCGAATCTTAAGGGCGCTACTGCTATAGGCAAAGTGAGATTACATCACAGCTGTTTTCATCGCTCTCGCGGGGACATAAGCTTGTTTTGGTTTCCCAACTCCACAAACGATAATAATAATAATTGTTTCAAAGGTTGAGGCGTACCTGTGAATATGGTGGTAACAGGAACACGGCAATCCCAGTGTTCGAGGACAATGCCTTGTTTAGTGCGAGAGACGGTCGTTGGCGTGCCCGGTACCGAGTCATTGCACGTAGCCGCCCGATACAACGCCGCATTGCAGTACAACGAATATCGTTGGCTAAATCTGATGACGAAATGTACATTTATGTAGACGCATTCCTAAAAGACACCGTGTTAGCAGCAGCCTTAATTTGCCCAGATTACCCGTCTTTAAACGGTTGTCCCTCTCCTTACGCCCTATGGGCTAATCTAACCGACAGTGAGATTCTGCGACTTATGACGCTCTAAAATATCTACAGTCGACCTCCATATCAGCCATGGACCAAACCTCACTCCAAATCAGACTCATCACAGACTGTGATGCCGCCACGCTTGAAATAAATAGCCTACTACTACCAACTTAATCGCAACCAAGCTCTATCGCACAGTATCACCGCTCGAAGATCGTGGCCATTGCATTCGTACCGTCACCATTGGATGTTGGCACAGGCAACACTGATGTTGGGACAAGGAATCAGTCCGCTCACGAAGCGGCCAGGGAGCGTCTACTCACTTCTACTCCTCCGCTTTACCCTGTTGATGAAGGCATCCCGTGCATAGCTCCCGAAGCTCCATGCGATCAGATGAACATTGCTATCCAACATTTTCGATTGAACCACCTTAAGAAAGCAAGTCGTCGTTGGCTTCATGACACCCTCACGGTTTTCTCGCGGACGCCCCCATCCTCTGTAGGATTGAAGAAGTTTTCATTAATAAGCTTTGTACTAATGCAGCCTACTCTCCTCATATTTTTCCAGAAATTGGTTGCACTGCACCACCCGCCATCGCTACTGCCGATTTCGCAAGACCGCAACTTAGTGCAATACCCGTACTGCCACCCTAAAGCCAGACCTATTTCATCTAATATGGCCCTGCTCCTTCATCGATCGAGACAGGGACGCCTTGTTTACCAAATATGGCACACCCGCAGATGCTGTTGCCTTCAATCAAGTTCTTTCTCTCGGCCTTCAGAGCATTAAGGAGGATATTGCTGCCTATGGTAGACGAAGTGGACTTATAAGAGCACGGTGAGGCGGGACCTGTTACCCTGCTCAGCAGATTTCTCTGATCTTGACTGTGCGCTGTATCCTGTCTACAAATCAAACTATTACTTCAAGTAACCTCTGTAGTCTTTGTCTTCGTCCCCTACCTACGGCCTTAGCCTTCGTTTACTAATAAATATTCATTCATTCCTTCAACAATTGTGTGTTTAGTTTCTGTAGACCATGCCCTTGAACAAAGATTTTATCAGATAGGTGTGCTAAAGGTATCATTCTTAACAAACTACCATACTTGACGTACACTGAGGCGGGTGGTATTTTGGACAACTTTCGGCACAATGGGAGAGGTCTGGTGTTTGTGCACGAACTTTCATCACAGGGTTCTTTGCAGTTTTTAGATGTTAACATTACTTTAGGGAAAAGTAATGTTTGTTGAATGTACGCTCCGCGGGCACAGAAAGGACTTTTCCCCTAGTTATCGGCACATTAAAAAAACTGTGAAGAGAGCTATCGCTAACCAATGCCTGGGGTCTGCCTTGACAAAGTCATACCCTCATGCTGTGCAGTTGCGTTTAGTAAGCAAATACACCATTTTCTGTCTGCCGTTTATTCCTGCGCGGTCATTATGTCTGACGGAAGCCCTTCTTCAGAAAACCAAGCGAGCCATGTTTGGGAAGACGATTGTTCCAGAGAAAAACTCAGTTAAACATGTTGTGGCACCGTATATGCATAAGGTTGCCCACCACGTGAAGTGGCGAACTGACATCGCGTGCCGGTGATGTTCTCCGCTCCGCAGAAGCTGGCGCAGCTGTGCTCACGCATTTCGTGTGTTGGAAAACCGAGCAGATGTAAGAATAAGCATGCTAAGCGGTTTGTCAACTGTTGCATGGGAGTCGTTAATGAGATCCCGTTGACATGTAAGAAGGCCACATAGGCCAGACCGGGCGCTGTATTAGTGACCGGAAGGGGGATCATTTACTTGCTTTAAGGGGTGGAGGGACAAATTTCGCAGCACATTGCGCGAGCTGCACTGCGTGCGAGCCGCGACTGAGTGACATAAAAAGTCTGGGCAGATGCCGCGATAAGAGAGCGCGTGAAATTTTTGAAGCTTTTCACATCCCGAAAAGGGGAGACAAAAGTGTGAGCGATACGTCTGTGCGGCCCCGGAAGGCAGAGATCAGTTTTTTTAGCGTGTTTTGTAATATTTTGTTTCCTTGCTTTGACTCTGTCTTTCCGTTATTTATATATACTGCGCACGTTTCCCTTTCCTCGCATATTTGCTGCTGTTGCCGCAAATAAAACAGATGAGAGTTAGCGCGTGTCCTGTGGCGTCTTCTCTCGAGTACGTCTTCCTATGCGTTAATACCTTTCATCAAGTTGGAATGCGCCATCTAGCCCGTCTTCAAATTTTGTTGAACTATCTTTCAAGCAATAGGGGCTCTGGCTCTGTTATATGTGGGTCGATCTATTTCTCCATCGCAAGTGAACATGTGTGTTTCCCTTATTGTTGTCTTAACGTGCCGTCCAAGATATATTGCTTTCTGTTTTTGGAAGGATCTGGTGCCGATGGCCGTGAGTGCTTTGCTGGGATTTCTGAGGCCGCCCGGGAGGTTTTTTTTTTTAGTCGCTTTTGCAAGCTGTTGAGGGCTGAGCTGTGGAGACAAGTACAAAGATGTCAGGATCATTTGCAGGCCCTGTGTTATGCGTTAGACTCTGTACGGCTGGCTGATATCAAGGTACGGGCCATTAGTCGCCATGCGGCTAATATGACGGAATTCTTCTGGGCCCAAAATTTAAACCAAGCCTTGCATACGATAGAGGACAGGCAGAGCAAGGTTCATCCAAACACTGATGTGACAGCGAATGGAGATGCGGTTATGCCGGGGAGCTGTTACCAATATTTTAAGCAAGGGTTCGGTGTTGAGGGTTAAGGACGTTCGGTGGGGTCAGCTTCGTACATGCATGAATCGCCTTGTGACATCATCACCTGTCGTGATGGTACATCACGCGCTCCTTGTCGAACACAACCAGCGGGTGGGAAGGTTGTGAAGGGTGGCTGTTCCTGGACCTACGGGGCTGACGCAGTAGGTCAACGCAGCTTGCGGCGAGGGCTAGCCAGCCATCAAATTTTCATCTGTTGTAGGCTGTCATTGCACCCGCCACCACTTAAAAGGTGGACGACGGTTGTTGCGGCGCACGTCTTTCTCTCCCTTTTCTTTTTCTGTCTTCTCTACTTCTGTCCGCACGAGGCAGTGGAGGTGGCTCAGCTACAGAGCCAGTAGTAGGCCCGTGCATTTTCTTTTTCTTATTCCTACAGCCACAACAACAACAACGAACACAACCAGCATTTCATTGAATGCATTAAAGTTCAGTTTGGTTTGGCCAAATTAAATCAAGCATTAATGTTCACCGACGTTCTATAATTCGTCTACAGGAAAGGAAAGACGCAGTATCTGTCCCTCGTGGAATCTCGCAATCATTCTCACTGTAGACAAGGGGAATTATGAACAGCGTTTCCATATGATTTGATTATGCTTCTGGGCCTGCACTCAATATGGAAAACGAGGATGCAATTTGAACATGCTGATCTTGTCGTGCGTCCTGTTCACGAGCATTTTGTTGAAAGTGTCGTTTCACTAAGAGAGTGTTACCGAGCACTCCCTGATCCACCAGAATGGATTACCTTGCTTGATGTTTTGGTGTCGCTGAGAGAATTTTAATCCGTGTTTGCCGAAGACTGGCTTACGCGTTTCATGCACTGTATTTCTCATTTCACTTTCTAATGTCAAAGTCGGCAATAAAGAAAAAAAAAAACTGGGGCGTGGCGCAGTGGTTAAGCGCTGGGCTGGGGATCGCTAGGATGGAGGTCAGACTCCCCGGTGGGAGACAAGGTTTATCATTTTACAAGTATGAGAGCCGCCCTAAATGCGTTACACTTTTGCTGACGACAGCGATGAGCCGTTTAGGGCTCTCGCCTTAAAATGGTACTTGGCAGCATGTACTTAGCAAGTACCTTCACAAGCACTTGAATTCATTGCACCATCAAGGCTTCTTGAGAACGAAGAACTGAAATGAAATAATGAGCTTTCTCGAGGGTAATGCGTCGAATTTATTCGTATTCTCTGCAGGCGTGGAATATTTATTTTTTCTGTGCCTCATGAGGCCTTGTTTGTTGCTGTAAGAGATGCTATTGAAGAAAATGGGGTTGAAAAATTTCAGAACTATAGTGGTCTAGCAGTGGATAATTTTATACGTGTGCTTGAGTTTTATATTGGTATTACTTTTATCTCTTTTGATAACAGCTTGAGAACAGAATATTGTGCCAAAAACAAGGGATATGCATTGGTTCCTGCGTTGCCCTGGTTCTTTGTAAAGTGTTTCAGCTTTGGTAGACCGTGGATTTGAAAAGAGTATTAATGGGATAGGTGTGCGAAAGATGGTTCGGTACGTGGATAATTTTCTGATTATTCTTAACAAGCTACCACATTTGACGTACGCTGAAGCGGAGGGTGATATTTTGGACAACCTTCGGCAGAATGAAAGATTTCTGGTGTTTACGCACGAACTTGCTTCGCAGGGTTCATTGCAGTTTTTAAACGCTAACATTGATTTAAGGAAGGGTCGTTTGTGGAATGTACGCTCCGCAGGCACAGAAAGGACTTTTTCACAGCATTAAAAGCTTTAAGAAAGCTATCGCTAACCAATGCTTGGGGTATGCTTTCATAAAAACGTCCCGCATGCTGTGCAGTCGAAGTTTAGTAAGCAAATACACTGGTTTGTTACTAAACCTCCACTGGTTGGTGGTCATTATGTCTATGACGGAAGCCTTTCCTCAGAAACTCAGTGAAGCCATGTTTGGTAAGACGATTGTTCCGGAGAAAAACACGGTTGAACCTGTTGTCTCGTATATGAATAAGGGTGCCCACCACGTGAAGAAAGTAGCGAACAGACATGCCGTGCCGGCGGTGTACTTCGCTCCAAAAAGTTGGCCCAGCTGTGCTCACGCATTTTGCGTGTTGGAAAAGAATGCTATGCGGTATGTCAACTGCTGCATGGGGGTCATTTAGAGATCTCGTTGACCTGTGGGAAGGCCTACATAGGCGAGACCAGGCGCTGTATTAATGACTGAGCAGCGTATCATTTGCGGGCTTTAAAGATTGAAGGGACATATTTTGGAAGCACATTGCGCAATCTTCCCTGCGAGTAAGGCCCAACTTACCGACATAAAGATCCTGGGAAGAGGCCGCGATAAGACAGCGCGTGAACTTTTAAATTGGTTCACAGGAAGGGAAAGGCGCAGTAACTGTCACACTTGCTCTGTGGACACCCGAACCGCGCCGTAAGGGAAGGGAGGGAGGTGGGAATGAAAGTGGAAAGAGAGAAAGAGGAGCCGTAGTGGAGGGCTACGGAGTAATTTCGACCACCTGGGGAACTTTTGGCAGCTTTTTACGTCGGGAAATTGGTTGGTTGGTTTACAGGAAGGGAAAGGCGCAGTATCTGTCACACTTGCTCTGTGGACACCTGAACCGCGCCGTAAGGGAAGGGAGGAAGGTGGGAGTGAAAGTGGAAAGAGAGAAAGGGGAGCCGTAGTGGAGGGCTACGTAATTTCGACCACCTGGGGATCTTTAACGTGCGCTGACATCGCACAGCACATGGACGCCACTTCGTTTCGCCTCCATCGAAACGCAGCCGCCGAGGTCGGGTTACGTCGGGAAAAGAGGAGATAAATGTGTGAGCGATACGTATGTACGGCTCTAAAAGGCAGAGATCAGTCGTATTTTGCAATATTTTGTTTCCTTGTTTCGACTCTGTTTTTTTTTTGTTATTGATATGTACTGCGCGTCTTTCCCTTTCAGTATATGTTTGCTGCTGTTGCCGCAAATAAAACAGATGACAGCGCGTGTCCTGTGTCGTCTTCTCTTGAGTGTGTGTCTTCTTGTGCACTAATACCTTTCGTCAAATTCATCCGTTTACTGGAAAAGAATGGCCCAGTATCTCACACTTTTTTGGATACCTGAACCGCGCTACGAGAGAAGGAAGGAATGTGGGAGTGAAAGTGAGAGGAGAAAAAGAGGCGCCGTAGTGGAGAGCTTCGGAGTAATTTTGATCAACTGGGCATCTTTAACGTTGGCTGACATCGCATAGCATACAGACAACTCTTCATTTCGCCTCCATCGAAAAGCAATCCCCTGCCGGTCAGGTTCGATACCAGGTACTCCGGCACAGTACTACTGTGCCGGAGTTCCCGGGATCGAATCCCGGCCTCGGCGGCTGCGTTTCGATGGAGGCGAAACGAAGTGGCGTCCGTGTGCTGTGCGATGTCAGCGCACGTTAAAGATCCCCAGGTGGTCGAAATTACTCCGTAGCCCTCCACTACGGCTCCCCTTTCTCTATATCCACTTTCACTCCCACCTTCATCCCTTCCCTTACGGCGCGGTTCAGGTGTCCACAGAGCAAGTGTGACAGATACTGCGCCTTTCCCTTCCTATGAACCAACCAATTAACCAACTCGTTCATCTAAGCACTGCACCACAGCCGCAGGGCACACAGGATGCAAAATCCGGCTTCTTACCAAATTTGGCAAGCAACTCAAACATAATTGGTATTAAAGGTTCTTACGACCAGTTTCCATTTCTGTGCGAAATATTAACCACAAGGACTCAGTGGTTTACCATGCCAGTTTTGCCGCTAGAGTAACGAGAGAATACTTAGCACGGGAGAAGCATTCTACGGCGTGCATGCAATTGCTCAACACGTGTTATTTGTGGATCAATTGTGTGGGGATTCTCACGGGGCTGCGGCTCCGCTCTGAGAACCGAGGCCACACCGCTAGCTCCGACCACAGCAGTGGCCGTGAAGAACGACACACCGAGGCAAACATAGCCAGCGGGCCAAGTTGTTTATTGGGAACGCCCATTTGTTCTTCCTCGGTGTCATAGCAGCATCCGCTCGCTACGGCGTCGCGGCGTCGTCTCTCTGGTTGGTTGGTTCATAGGAAGGGAAAGGCGCAGTATCTGTCACACTTGCTCTGTGGACACCTGAACCGCGCCGTAAGGGAAGGGATGAAGGTGGGAGTGAAAGTGGATATAGAGAAAGGGGAGCCGTAGTGGAGGGCTACGGAGTAATTTCGACCACCTGGGGATCTTTAACGTGCGCTGACATCGCACAGCACACGGACGCCACTTCGTTTCGCCTCCATCGAAACGCAGCCGCCGTGGTCGGGTTCGAATCGTCTCTCTGGGTGAAGCTGCTGTCCGCCAAAGATGAGAAGAGAGGGGGAAGGAGGGGCCGTTCTCTCACCCCTGCGCTCTCCGCCACAGCACCGGAGGAAGGAGGCCAGAAGGGGAAAGATGAGGGCTCCCCGATAGAGAGAGAGGGTGTTCGCCGCGTCGTGCGGGCGAGGGAAATGTTGAATTTGAATTTGAAAAAGCAGAACCAAACTTAGCCGAAGTTTATTCTTAAACATAAAAATGAACTAGATTCACGGCCGGCATTATTGATGTCACATGTCTCGCAATTCCACTTATGTCTGGAGGGGTGCGACAAAACCACATAGTGTGGTGAACGCAGGAGTGTAAGAAGGTTAAAAAAACAAAACCAAAAGAAAGCATGGGTGTTTTTCGAAAGTATCTAACACACTAAAACCTATCAGCATATAAAATTCAAAAGCTAAGTCTCGATACACCTGCAGAAACTCGGAAAAAGAATTCTGGCTGAGGTATTTGCCACTCGTAAACAGCTCAACGACATATAAAACAATTTGTCAGCAACTATA
This sequence comes from Amblyomma maculatum, assembly GCA_023969395.1. Taxonomy (NCBI): domain Eukaryota; kingdom Metazoa; phylum Arthropoda; class Arachnida; order Ixodida; family Ixodidae; genus Amblyomma; species Amblyomma maculatum. Next base: position 11,897 of record JAJIZL010121493.1, on the reverse strand, counting down.
TAAACTCAGTGGTAGCTTTTCCTCCTTCCCAATTCCTTTCCTGACTGCTCTGGTACAGCAACAAACATCGAAGCACAGACAGATATACCAGAAGAACATTACTGCGAAGTTTGCAGTTCATCAAGCTACAATGAAACGCACCTAACATACAAAACCACAGGCGAAAAACAAAAATTCCCAACACGTGGTAGCACAAAAGAACTACAAAATAGCTAATTACATTGCAAGAAGAAACAAAGTCCTAGCTGCCAGTTCTTCCACCGTGCAGTAAACAGACTGCATCTGGTCCAGATCAAAGTCATCACGAAATCCTCGCACGTCTATCCGAGCCCTCAATAGTGACACTATTAAAACAAGCTTTGGGTCATAGAAAAACTGCAACAATTGCGGAAAAAAAAGTTATAGTTGCACCATATTTGAAACCTAAAAATGCGCCTCCATCTCCTGGCATTACCACAGCCCTCACCAGCTTTTTAGCAAAATCTTTTGAAAATGTTTTAAACATCAGACTAACTTTTGTTTTAGAATCTCGTGAACAACCAAATATTCATCGGTGTGGTTTTAACGAATATGCTCAACAATTAACCTCGTACGCCTCGAAACACTATCCGAAAGCCGTTTATAGACAGCATTGTCTTGTCATTTTCCTAGACCTACAGAAGGCATATGAAACAAAATTGTGGTTTGGGATATGCGCGACCTGAGAGATTTTGCATCCGGGGCAGCATTCTGTAAGTTTTAAATGATCTTCAGTGACGTCACATCGTTCTTTTCAAGTACGCTTGGTACAGTCTTGTCAAGAACCTTCCTTTAGGATGATGGTGTACCCCAAGGGTGCATTTTAAGCACAATTCTTTTCGTTGAAAAAATGAATCTGATAAGAAAAATTTTCTCAAACTCCGTAATGTATTCTGGACTAGACTCAAATAGCCTACACATCTCTCAAACTATCCATGAGCGAGAGCAAGCCTAATTAGCAATAAATGAGCTAGCAGCGTAGGCCAGTGAAAATGGATTTAAATTTTGCCCGTAGAAGAAAATGGCGGTAATGTTCTTGCTCAAACGAGACATACAGCCCAACCCCACCTTACGGCTAAACGAGATTGAATTACCCGTAAATCATCAGCACAAATTTTTAGCCATTACGTTTAGCAAAAACTCACATTTCTTCTCCACATAGAAACACTGATGAAGAAAGCATCCAAATCATTAAACATACTAAGGGTACTTCACAAAAACATCGAAGATCTGATAGGGTATGCCTTTTAGACATATATCGGTCTGTTATATGCCTTCCTTAAAGTATGGAAGCAGCGTTTGTGATTCAAATATATCATCGTATCTACGAAAACTGGACCTAGTGCATATAACCTAGATTTGCTGCTTTCTTGTGGTGCGTACAGAGAATCTCCTGTTGATAGCCTTTATTTCGAGACAAATGAGCCTCCACGGAAAGATAGACGGCTGAAAGGTAGAATGTAGTCACAGAATAACAACACCTCTGTTGTCCAATAGTCACAACTTGACGCTCTTGAGAACCTTTTAAAAATAAACCACGAGCAATGAGGCCATTGATATAGCGATTTGAAGACATTTGCCGTGAACACAGAATCTGACCATCTTGCCCAGTATTGCACAAAAAACATCTTGCCTCCATGGTACCAATTTTCAGCAGTGTGACCTGATAGTAACACGCTTAAACAAAAGCCAAGCTTCTAAAGAGCATACAATACAACAATTTCGCACACTAAGATAAAAATACATTAACTGTACAGAGTTTTACACAGGAGGTTCAATACTTTCTGCTTAAGTTGGCTGCGCTGTAATTGAAGAGAAGTGGGAACAAAAATTTGGCTTTCTCAGTGCGCATCAATGTCAACAGCTGAATCTTAAGCTATCCTGACACTTGTAAAAAGAGTAATGCATGAGGGCATTAAAAATAGTGTCATCTATACCGATTTGTTAAGCGTACTCGCGTCTTTCAGCTTCACAAATGATGCCATGCCACTTCTAGAGGACATAATGCATAAAGTGAAAATGATCACAGCACTAAGACAAAACATAGTATTCTGTTGGAACTCATGTCACGTATAGGAATTAACGCCAATGGGAGACCAGACACATGCGGTGCACTAGCCCGCAGCGAATCTATTCAGAAAGTAAACGTGCCACATAAAGATTGTATGAACTTACTACAGAATAAACAGAAGGATAAATGGCAGTGTAAGTGGAATAACGAATAAAATAAGCTACGCCTCATAAAGCTCACATTAGGAGAATGGAAACGGAGTTCGCATCTGCAACCTTTTATGGAAGTGATATTACGCCGGTTCTTAGTGAACACACGAATCTTACACACAACTTTCTGCCCGCCGAGGTAGTGCAGGGTTAGGGCACTTGCCTACAGCGCCTAAGATACAGTATCGAATCTCGGCCGCAACGGCCTCTTCCCATGCAGGCGAAAAGAAAGGCGGCCGTGTGCTCTGTGATGTCAGTGCATGTTAAAGACCCTCAGATGGTTGACATTTCCGGAGCCCTCCACTACGGTGTCTCTGCACCCCTAGTCGCATGAAGACGCTAAACTCCAGGAACCAAACCAAACACAATTTTCTACTAATGCAACATAAAAAACCCACCTGTCAATACTATGGGCAGGTATGAACTGAAATCACATTCTAATTACATGCTCAAAACTCAATCCACTGCGTAGAAAACGTTTACTATTTTTTCTATAATGCCATCCCATTGTACCCTACTTTACTTTTAGGAGAAAGAGTAATCGTAGTCTTAGCATCTGCTTTTAGTATCCTACAAGTGGGAGTTTCTCCACAAACGCTATAGATATATAACGTATCTACTTTCTCTTTCGCACCAAAAACACATCTTAGCCTTTCTCTTTGCGCATGATAGCTTTAGTTGCCTATGCGCCATAAACACTAAGGCAACACAACAGACAAACTGACGATACACTGTATTTATACAGTAATACATGGGCACAACTTTCACTGAACCTATGTAAAGCGTGAAAAGCTAAACCTTCTTAACTATCTATACAAATTGACAGGCCAAGAAACAACATGCAGAGTTATAGACACAAATGAAATCATTTTTATTTTTACTGTGGCATTGCGACACTACAATAACGGTAGGACCCAGATGTGGCCATTCTGAAGGCCGACCCTCACTCACTCACAAGACGTCGCTGGTCGAAAGCGGACTTTCCACTTAGCCTGGGAGGACAACTTTGTTTAAGGCAACTGCGGCACAGACTCTCTTCCGACATTACATGGCTTCTATTTTGATTTCACACAACGCCTTTTTTTACAGGGGCCAAATCAATCAATCGCCAACACGAAGCATCAACATTGAAGAGTCCCCCGGCCTCATACCGAGGCGCAAGTTGTCATTGACCAGCCCGGAGGTACTTTCTACATACCCCAAGCCGCTTTTCTCTCGGACAGTCCCCGCCGCAAGCAAGCATAAGTTTAGGACACTTCTACGCAGTAGGTTACGCGTTCTAAAGTCGTAAACAAGAGAATTTTCTCCACAATTCTCGAATTCTCTTCAGCAGCCGCAGTGAGATTGTTGTCGCACCGTGTTCGCTTTATAAAAATGCGCCGATTTTGCCACTCCCTCTCGTAATGCAAACCACGTCCGCCTCTAGAGCCCGCCACCGGAATGGTGCACTGGTTAGGGCGCTCGACTATACTGTTTCCAAGGATGCGGTATCAAATCCCGACCTCGGCGGCTGCTTTTCGACGGAGGCTAAAAGCAAGGCGCCCGTCTGCTGCGCGATGTCAGTGCGCGTTAAAGACCCCAGGCGGTCGAAATTTCCGGACTCCTTCACTATGGCGTCTTAGCCCTTGTCGCTTTGGGACGTTAAGCTCCACAAACTAGACCACCTCATCAGCAGATGTGCAAGATGATGAAGTTAAAAATTGTCTGTACCATTTATTTCGTCCCCCTTGGTTGAAGAGAGCACTTAGAATAACAGCCATGAGCGTGACAGAAAAGGAAGTTTTGAAAATACATAATGAACCGCAACACAATGGATGCTGTTAAAATGAGCACACTGTGTAGAAAACAAATTTGACTATTTTGCGTTCGTTGTAAAACGTGATATAAGCTTACTGCACTCTTAAAATGATTCTGATTGTATTCTATTTACGGCACACATGGCGCTTTCTCGGAGGGTATTATCACTGTACGGGTTAAGTCATTACAAGCGTACTCTAGTGCCTCGAGGTCTAGGTAACTTAGCATCAGCAGCTATTGTGCCTGGGGCGCGCACCGCGCCCCAAAGAAACGCGCACCGCGCCCAATAACTGGCGATCGTGGGCAACTAGCCGACTCCTTCCCGAAGTCAGGGATTTTGAGTGGCGGCGTCGCTAGGCAGTCTTACCAACACGTCAGCGGTTCGAGTTTAGAGGCATTGTCCTGAATTATCGCTGCCCCAGCTGCGGCGCGACAGAAACGAGCGCATGTGTTATTTCAGTGTTCAGTGGCACGCGTCATGTGGCACCTTGTGAGCCGCATGTTTTCAGTTAGGTACGGACCAGGTGTCCGCCGCCCGCGAGGGATGTTCGCGCGCCTGGTAATTTGTTGAGTTTTCTTTGTATTTGTGGTGTCAGCGCTGCCTGGCCGAAGTTCGCAGGCAACCGGCTAGTGCTATGTGGTTGCCACAAAATGTGGTAGATTATCCACATTATCAGAAGGAATTGAGAAATCATGCATTATGCTTTCCGGTTTCTTCATATAGACATTGATGAATGGAACCTTGTTAACAGCATTTTGTTAAAAGAATCAAAACACTCCGTCCCTGATATGCATTTTAGATGGTAGGATGTACCTGAAGCAAGCAATCATTGCAAACTTCTTCATGGGTATGCAAGGAAGAAGTACACAGCAAGACACCCTGTGCGGTCACCTTCTTTACCTGTATTATGCAATGTACAAATGCAGTCCAAAACCATTTTGAGTAGCAAGTTTACAAACGCCATGCTGCCGCATCACAGCCACACATTCAACTACACTTTTCTATGTATACAGCGCTATAAACGGTAGAATAGAAACACATAGCAACAAACACAGTGGTTACTGACAACTGATTTTTTATTGCCTGTCCAGCCGCTATATATACTCCACTGAATGGAGTATTCGCATTTGCATTCGAGATGAGTTTTTTTGTTTTTGACCGAACCACAAATAGAGCACTTACACAGTCCTCCCGAGAGCCTCGCTACTATTTGAGCTTCCACCAGCTTCCTTGTAAATTGGGCACCATGACTTCCAATAACTAAATATTTAATTTAGAATGTCTGGCAGGCACGCCTATCATTATCTTCGTCGCCTTTCTTGCATCTGCTGCAGTGCTTGGTTGCATGACCGGTGATAGGGACAGGCGTGACGTTATATGTAGATATTGAACATCGTCACCAGCTCGCCCAACAACTGACCTTCTCGAACTATCCTTTGATCCCTGCAAATAATGCCACTCGTGTCGAAGCGCTTTTCGCAGAAGCGTCCATGCAGGCAGTGAAATGCAAAGCAAACTTTTTTTCGCTTGTACAGCATTATTAGACATTATTTGTCAATAATTAGGCAAGATATCGACACCATTTTCCGTTCCCCTGTATGAAGTAGGCTCCCCAAATACACATCACACACGCGCTATCTTTCCTGATTTTAACTTGCATCTTACCATGTACAAAACAGGACAGAAGGCAAAAATCTCCCAGGCGAGAAGGTACCCGAAAGCATGCCAACTTTTTGGTATCGCCCACCTAAATCAAAAGTGAGTACTCAGTTGACCATAAATTCTGTAACAAGCCGACAATGTTAAAATTGTGCAGAAATAAAATTTCGAGGGATACGGGGAAGGGGAAGGGGGGGGGGGGGTGTGGGGGGTTGATTTCGAAGATACTCTTTCGGATGCCACCACACATTATGCAATACTGTGACTAGGTGGGGCACCACACTTGATCAAATCAACTGTCACGCGGCCAAATTGTCCAAAACAAAGTATTGGGGGACGAAGAAAGACACCTTTTATACCATTTTTCTGCGGACAGCTGCAGCGGACATCTATCGCTGATGTGTTTTTACATAATGTGCCAACTAATGCTCGAGGAATCAAAAACTTGCACCCTGACTTGTCACAATACAAAACTAACCGCCAAGACCCCTGCCGATTAACACTTGCTGGGGGACTAGTTAGTGCATTTTCTTCTGAATATGATGTAGCGCCAAAACGGACGACACTCAGAAAAAGACAAACAGGACAGATACAGCTTGCAACTGTTTATTCACTGCAGAAAGAAGTGAATATAAGGCATAGAAAACTATGTAAAAGGAATCAATATCATGCACGCGAGGGGTACGTAATCAAACCTGCACGGAAAATCTAGGCACGCAAGTGTCTATCTAAAAACGCACACACAATCGCTACACTAAAATTGTCTACACAATCGCTACTTTTTTCATTGCTATAGAATGCCTCCAGCAGTTCCCGGCCTATCGTTTTCGAACTCCTGTTTATGATTTTTGTCTCTTTCAGCCTTGGTTTGCACACGTTACCGTCTTTTCTCACACAGGCTTTACAGTGGTGCGGTAAATGAGATCCAGTCCCATTCTTCAAATCGCATTTGTTCTCTGATAGGCGATCATTATTACATCAGCCAGACTGGCCGATATACACCTTCCCGCATGTCAAAGGTATCTGATAGACGACGCTGACAGCACACTCTAAGAACGGATCTGCATGCTTTTTATTTTCATACTGCTTTTTCTTGACCTTATTGGGATCAGTTTTACAACACACGGCAGCAAGTTTTTTCAGGCGGAAAATACCACAGGTATTTTGTACTTTGCCGGAACGTCCTTCAAATTATGCGAAACCTCATGCGTATAAGGGATTACGACTGGGCTACTTTTTTTGTTTTGTAACCTCTGTCTGAGTACTATCCTTAAACCGATCTACCATCAACTCCTTCATTAAGGCTTCAGTGACTGCAGTTATAGAAGTTGGATAGCCAGCCCGTTCCAACTTCTAAATCTGTGCCTGAAAGCTTTCCTGTACGTTATGGTAGCATGGCGTTTTCCGAGATGCGTCAAGGCACATTTGAGTGATAGCGCGCTTAACAGTTTTCGAATGGGCAGGCCTATATGGTAATAATTCTTTCTGCGTGCGAGGCCTGCCCATGCCTTCAGGACAAACGCAGAGCAGCGCTGCGGCCGCCGCTGTCAACGCACAAAGCTGCTCCATAGTGTTACAGGGCGTGGCATGACCAGAAAATAATTGACGGGCTTTATAATACGTCCAAGCGCATCTTTTCGTTCAACGCTCGAATGGAGAAGCGGAAGAAATTTTATCTAGGCTGGATTTCTTTACCATCTTCACAGCGATCATTGCAAAAGCTTAAAAACCGTACAGAGCACACACGCATCACCCAGTGGGGCATATTTACTGAATATATCTAAGTAAATGAACCTTGTAAATGAACCGCAAGCTCATAACCACCATAACGTATGCCAGGAAAGTAAAAGATACACCTCAAGTGCCCAGCACTTTTTTCAGAACTAGTTCACAGGTGCCATAAAGTGCACCATATTTCTAGCGAATGCAAGCCTTCATGTCTTCGGGAGGGATGAGTGGGAAACTCTAAGCAACAGAAACATATCATTGTTCGGCTGCCCTCGCAAACATGTGCATTGCAATTCCACCCTTCGCAACTTTTTAGCTGTGCGAATTTTGTGGTGAAAGTTGTATTCGTAATGAAGATCATAGATAAATTTAAGAGAAGTTATCAGTGCGCCTAAAATTAGAGGCTAATGAACAAACACGTACATCAAGCTTGGAGGGCAAGAATGCTTGTACCTTATCTTTGTTCCACAAGGAAGCTGAGACCCTCTCCTTGTTTCCTTCAGAACTAAAGGCGTTTAAAGTTATTAAATAATAATTTTTCTTTCGAAACCTATCAAATCTACGCCGCTCTGGTCACTTCCGGTCTCCTGTCCGACACGTTGGAATATTTAAATAAAAATAATAAACCAGCTTTTCAATATTTTTAGTAAGGTGATGATTATAAAACGAAATTTAAAGATGTCAATGGAAGCGTTCTGTCCTTAGTTTATAAATCTAAGTTTGCAAATCTTAGTTTGCCAATCTAAGTACTAGTTTAAAAAGACGCGCCTAAAAGCTTCCTGAGATGGTTTCACGCATGGCACATTTCAAAACTGTCGTTGCTTGAGACTATTATGCATCGAACAAACGATGCAATTGGTGAAATTGAAATTGTATAAATGTTTAAGATTTTATTGGTGACAGCGCCAGGCGCAGTGACGAGAGTTAATAAATGTTTAATGTGCATAATCCAACAAAAAGACACCAGTGGTGTCCGCTGCCTCATTTCGCTTTCCGTATTTCTTTATGCCGCAGGTCAACAGAAAGTTTTTATATGCCCGGTCACGTCGCAGATTTGTTTGTCCATATTTTTTTTAGTCGATATTTATTACCTCAGGGCATCAGTAGGGTATGAAATGAAGGATGAATAAATGATTAAATGAATGGAAAAAGGTTGGCTGATTTTATGAAGTCCAGAAGTGAGCGATGATGAGGTCCCTGCGTCCAAGTGACGTATGAGGCAGGATTGGATGCTGAAATTCCAGCTATGCTCAGTTGCCGTATTTGTGTTGGCTTGAGTGCTGGGCAGTCCCACAGCAAGTGGTGGATGTCGGCCTCGACATCTTCGTTGTTACAGATCGGGCATCCTGGGCGAGGATATAAGTGTTGGAAGTATGACCACGTCCTAGTTACAGCTGGTGTAAGGGCAACACCGACCCGGATCCTCCTAAGCGCAACCTCCTCCGCACGGGTGAGACCGCGGGGAAGGGATATCGCACACAGAGGGACAAGTGCACGTGTGCGGCGCCGGAAGTGCTCCTTTCTTTACACAAGGAGGGTAGCGTCGTAGACTTCGAGAAGCCGTGGGATTGATGCGTCTTGGTTCACGAGGCAGGTTGCAAAATCAGCTTGACTTTGGGAAGGCAGCATATCCCGAGGGACCCACTCAATGCGTATTGATTGTGGGATGCGCGCCGCAAGCTGGTGGATGTCCTGGCAAATTTTAGGGCAGCGGCTGACACGTCGGAGCAGACGTACTGCTTGATGTGCGTCAGTGCGGATGACAACGTTGGCTGTAGGGAGCATGGTTATAGAAGTCACGGAGCAGAGTGCTTCCTGAACTGCCACAAGCTCAGCGCAGAAAGATGTCAGTGGTTCCGAAAGCTGAAACGTAGTTGTCTGATTCAGGCTAGGTCTCCGTGGACAGTAGATTGCAGTTTTGGCTTCACAGCCTTACTATGGAATCTTGAGGCAGGTGAGTATCTTGCTCTTCAAATTTCTGGCGTAGCAACGATGCCGAGTTGGCAGACGTCGGTCTGCGGATGTCAGTTGGCTTGTTGTCTCCTAACTGTATAAATTTCCAGGGAGGGAGAACTGGCGCAGGTGGCTGAAGAATAATGTGTGACGTTGCATACGCCCTCAGTGCTTGCGTGGTATGTGACAAAGTGGCCTTGAGTTTGCGAGCATCACGGCGCTGCTGCACCAGTTCATCGATGGTGTTGAGCTGCGCATTCGCCTGTAACGCTACGACCGGTGTGATTCGTGGAAGGCATGTTATGGTCCTCATAGCTTCTCGATTTAAGGCTTCAAGGCGATCCCATTGTGCCCTTGTAAGATGCTAGAACTGGGCCTGATAAACAATACGTGGCTGCAGAACCGCCCTCACTACCTGGCGTGCAACAGACGAGCCAGCGCCACCCGTTTTAGGTGCAATTCTTATTAAACTCATAGTTTGAAGTGCTTGCATTTTTGCCTGAGAAAGCCAAGCAGTCGGTGATCCTGATTGGTGAATTGTTAAGCCCAGAATTTTCAGGCTCGAATTTTCTTGTATTGGGGTGCCTGATAGAGAGAGACGAATTGGATTTGAGGTAAGTTCACGGCATCCCCAGCGGTTGGCGACTAACGTGTATGACGTTTCACACACACAAAGTCGAAGGCCAATGGAGGATGCGTAATCAGAGGTTACGTCTAATGCTGACTGAAGGGCGGCCTCTTGAGTGAGAAGATCATGGTGAGTGCTCCATACCGTGATATCATCTGCGTCCTGCAAAAACTTGATTTCAGGGATATCATGTAAGCGCCACGCCAATGGGATGAAAGTAATATTGAACAACGTCGGAGACAATACTGATCCCTGGAGCACACCACGTAGTGAAACGAATGAACCAACAGTGTCACCGCTGAGGCGTATTGCAAATTTTCTTCCGTCCAAAAATGATGCGACAAAAGTGCGTACTCTTGGAGGGAGATAAAGAATGTCAATGGCCTTCAGGATTGCAGCATGTCTGATGTGGTCATATGCCTTTTCAACGTCGATTGCTAATATGGTACGTACATTGCGGCTGCGGGTAGATGATAGAACTGCTGATGTCAAGACAGCCAACCCGTGCTCTTACCTATGTATGGACAAAATACAATTTGAGCAGGGTGATAAAAACCGTCCTGTTCAAGCCACCAAGAAAGTCGTGTGGCTAGCATTTTCTCTGCGAGCTTGCAAAGCGTTGATGTTAAGGAGATTGGTCGTAAGTTGGCAAGGTCCGTTGGAGGCTTCTCAGGTTTGGGAATAGGTATCACGACAGCGGTTTTCCAGCTCTCGGGTACGACGCCATCAAGCCACACTTTGTTTATGGTGTCTAGTAGTTGAGGAAGTGCAGCAGTACTGAGGTTCTTGTAAACCTCATACTGAATTTTGTCCAGGCCGGGCGCTGTTTTTCGTTTCGTATCGTCAATTGCAGCCAGCAGCTCGCAAATCGAAAAGGGGCTCGCAATTCCATCTGCGTCGGCAGCAGATGGTAGTTTCCATGCGTCTGCATGGATACCTGCCAAATTAAGATTTACAGCTGAAGGAGGCAGTATATCGTATTTTGGAAAACAATTTCGAGCATCTTCTTTGGCGAAATCGCCCGGCGACAGATTAGCCGCAAAGCGTGCTGTTGCTGCTGCGTCAGTAGAACGACGACCGTGTTCCATTGCACGAAACGTTCGCCAGAGTGAGGCATTCGATGATTTATCAGAACATTGTTCACACCATGCATGCCACTGGCGTCGCTAGAGATCGCGTTCAAATCTGCGAGCCTTCGCGGTAAGATACTTCAGTCGTGTACGTGCCTGCCCCAAAGTAGGGTCTCGCGTAGCAGCCAGCTCAGCTTGACGGCGGGCTGCCCACAAGTTAAGCAGGCCGAGATCTGGTGCCGGTCGACCTACATCAATTCAGGTAGTAGTCGTAGCGCTGTTTAGTACTCTCTGTATACGGTCAACAAGGAGTGACGGCGAATCTGAAGACATACTGTCGAGACATGAGCGAAAGCTGTCCCAGTTTATCACAGAACATTTGCGGCGTAAAGGGCGGAGACGGGAGGGATGGACACCGATGAGGATAGGGTGGTGATCGCTTCCCCAGCAGTCAGGCTCCATGTGTCATGAGGGAGTTCCTGCGCCCAACCACCACGTCAAGTCTGGAGCATAGGCAGCACTACGTATGTGACGCACAGGCCGTGTTGCTGTCCCAGGGTTATTAAGCAGAAGAAACAGGGCATCAGTTAAGGCGTCCCGCACACGCCTACCACGAGGGATTGCAGTCGGATCCCCCCAATCTGGGTGAGGGGCGTTAAAGTCGCCTCCGACTAAAATTGTACACCCGGGGTATTGCCGACGAAAACTTAATAACCAGCCACGATTAATACGGGAAGAGGCGCCTCCAGCTGGTCGAACGTAATAAAAACAAGAACAACGGTTCCTTTCAGATATTTCGCAGCAACTGCTACTACCTCTTGGT
>JAJIZL010121487.1:0-11602 GCA_023969395.1 Amblyomma maculatum | reverse complement strand
AGTATGTATTACAAATGTGTTTTGGAATGCATACGCCTCCTAAATAGGTTACCTATTTACATGATATTACATGTGCCAAGGCGGTTTGAAAACCACCCGGACTCGTCCATCCGACACGGAAACAAGAGAGCAAGACCATTGGCGAAGGAGCTCTCGCTCCTCAAGGTAGAAAAGTTGCTCAGCCTGAAAGCTTACGATCTCCTTGATTGCGCCGTAACACGAAAGCGCCAGGTACAATCAGTAAATCGTGAGAATCGACCGCGAGGACATCTACAATTTATCTAAAATCGATTGATAGTAGGACTTCTGAAACCGGCATGGACTGCCCTCCAAAGGACACAAGCAACGGCGCATTGCTGAATATGTGACGATTACAATCAAGTTGACAGTTTGGCAGTGCGCTGTCCGCCAAATGCCCCATCGTTGCAGACGGTCTCGTGTAGATAAATACCCTCAGTCAGAAAGCCACATAACTCCCGTAAATGCCCTGGCAGAAACGGTGATGTGAGTGGTACCGATGAAGCGAAATCCGCCGTTCACCTCCATACACTAGCAAAAGAATGAGTTTTTTTTTTACTACTGCTCAGTTCGCAGAGATATCTAAATGTGGCCAATACTAAAGAGAAGTCTATTGCAACTCCGAAAATTGAGGATGCATGCACATGTACACACTATATACTATACACTCTGTCCAACACTATATTAAACAATGATATACAAGCTGAAGCTCCGTCCTGCACAACGACCATTGCACTAATGCCAAGGTAGATTCCGCACAGCATGCACGTGTTAAGGCTGCAACATCCCTCCAACAAAAAAAGGGGGAAAAATTGCGCACGATTACGTTGCTTCGTAATGCAAAATTTGAGCGCAGCTCATCAGCTGTTTCACCTTTTTGATAGATTGAGGCTAAGATTTCGAGCAAAACATATATGTACAATTACAGACAACTTTTAATATTTCACACGTATTTATTCAAGAAACACTCCACTAACAGTTCTTGGCTGTCATGAAAGAAGTTTTATGGTCGGAGAAATGAAAAGAGCAATCGAGTTATCTGTGGTGGTGACAAACATTTTTTTGTACAAGTAGGAGTTTGGACCGAGGCCTATTGGCCCAGGCCCTCACAAATCTAGGTGGAGCTCCTGTATGACTTCGAGTTGGTCCTCTTCATGTTTGAGCATGTGAAGGTAGGGAGTTGAGTAGAGAATTCTACTCGTAAGGAATGCATGTGCCAGCCGCGACATCTTTACTTCGTAACCCCCCACGCTTATTGGAGACCCGGCGGACCATACGGCCAACTTGGTTGCCATACATGTGAAGTTTTGTTAGTGTTGTGTCCGGTCTGCGTTGTTGGTGAATAAAGAGACCGAGAATGCGGATCTCCTTGGCCTCTCTAATCGGGCCCGAAGGAAGTGTAAGGTGAATGGATATGTCGTTCTGAGAAGAGGGACGGATGTGGACAAATTCTGATAAGGGGGGGGGGGGAGGGGGACATTGCAGACCACAGTACGCAGCATAAGCATCCACCACCTCCGCTGCCTGTTGTAGGCATGTTTCCATGTGTCCAAGATTACCTTCCGTTGCAAAGATAGAAATATCATCCGCATATATGGCATATCGGATGCCAGGCATAGATTTTAATTTTGCGGGAAGGTTTTTCATTGCAAGGTTGAAGAGAAGAGGAGACAACACTGCGCCTTGTGGTGTACCCCGGGATCCGATGGTATAGGGTCCATGTTCCGTGTCTTGAATTCGAATGAAGGCATGTTGACCCGTGAGAAATTGGCATATGTATCAATACGTATCCTAAACACAGTTGGCATCTTGACCATAATTTAGTATCCCTTCATGTTTGACATTATCAAAGGCTTCTTTCAAATCTAATGCCAGGACTAACTTGTCATTGTCAGGGAGCTCTTAAGGCTCTAATATGTCATGATGAATTTGTAGAAGGATATCTTGTGCGGATTTCTGTGGTTAGAAACCAACATAGTGTCCGTAAAAGTGTGATGTGTTCCGAGGTAAGTGGACAACCTGTCTCGCACCATAGTCTCCATTACGTTGCCGATACAAGATGTGAGGGAGATAGGGTGCAGGTTTTCCACATAAATTGGCTTGCCTGACTTAGGGATAAATGTCACTAGGGCTGCCTTCCAATCCTGGAGGAGAGGAATCTCTCCCAGAGAGGTTTGGCTGGTAAATTCAAGGAGGGTATGGTGCGCTGCATCCGGAAGGTTCGCGAGAAGTTTGGCGGTAACCTTTTCCCGGCCCGGTGCAGTACCGCGCTTCATTTTGGCAAGCGCCTCCTTCAGATCATGGAGCTCGAACGGGGCATCCAGCTCCAAATTTGCTTGGCCTGCGTATGAGCATTGGGAAAGACGGGGATCTACTGTGGTACAAAGATATCTGTCACACAGTTTACGGGACAACTGTGTTGTGCTACGGGGAAAGCTATGAATGACACGGTGGAGATGCCGTGTCGTTTCTTCACGTGTTTGAGAAGGGTCTATAAGTGCACGAAACAAACGCCACATATTACGACCAGATATCTGGCGCACAGCAGTGTTACATCGATCCACCAAATTATTGTCGGCTAACTGAGCGGCATATTCGGCAGCCTTTTAGGTGAGTTCAACGATGCGGTTTCAGAGTCTTGTTGTGTTTCTGTTTTTTCCGTCGTTTGGTAAGACTGCGGTGGGCCTCCCAAAGACGGAGAAGATGGTTGTCTACTTCAGGGGTGGAGTCGGTGAGTTGGATGCGTTGTTCGTTAGTGCGGAGAGTTGTCATTAGAGAGGCCACCCACTCGTGATAGTTTGAGCGGACAATGTCGACAAAACGTCGTCCAATCGGGGATATGCGCTTGTTTTGGGCGTTTAAGGGGCCGTGGGTATATAGTGGTATTAATAATACAGTGGTCACTGCCCAGAGTGTCTTGCGTATTAGACCAGTTGGTGTGCTGAATATTGCGGGTAAGAGTCAAATCAGGGCATATATCTCTGGTTACTGAGTTGCCCATGCGAGTGGGATTGGCCGGATCGGTGTGGATGGTAAGACCGAGGGTCGAAATTAGTTCCGCCAATTTTCTTCATCGGGTTTCCTCTTTAAGGTAGCCCCATTTGTCGTCAGGAAGCATTGAAATCTCCTACAATGAGTAGGGGGTCACGTCCAGACACGCGCATTGCTTCTATAAAGAGCTTGGAAAAAGTTACATCTTTAAGTTTGGGGGGACAGTGTATATTTAGCACATGAATCGGGGGCCATGACATAATAGTATTCGGGAATCAATGAAAGGGTGACCTCTTCTGCTGTGTAGTCTTTGTGGACTAGGATGCAGGTTTGTGTGTCCCTCTGGAAAGTCTGGTAGCTAGTGAGTTTGGTGTTGGCTCCCGGCTCCTGAAGGGCGACCAGAGCCACGAGGAATTCAAATGTTTCAAGGTAAAGGCGAAGGTGCGCTCGTTTCTGCCGGACCTTGAAACCTCCGCAATTCCGCTGGTTAGTGCGAAGGGATGTGTTTGTGTGGATTATCACGATCTAGGATTGGGGGCCGTGATCAGAGCTTGAGGGGCGAAGGATGCCACTGTGTTTAAAAGGTTTGCTCCACTGGTGCCAGACGCCTCAGAGATGGCGCGTTCCTCGTTATTAGAATTGCCAATGCGAGGAGCGAATTTTGCGGGACGCACGGCAAGCTTACGGGGTCCTGCGCGTTTAGAGAGAGTTGGTTGTTCGAGCATCCATTTCTGGCTTAAAGTTATTGCCGAACGCGTGATGCGAGCAGTTATGCTTTCCATTTTAGCGGTAATGGCAGCGTTTATGGTTTAAGGACGTTGGGAAGCAATGTTTTGATAGCAGCCACTCGGGCCTCCAGGGCATGAGATTGCGCTTCAGGTTCGCGGGAGGGGTCGCGTTCAGTTATGTTATCGTCGTCCTCCGTAAGAGAGGGCCTAGAGGAGGCGTTTTGAGCGGCCGGGGCGTTCAGTCTAGCTTCGAGCTTTTCATTCTGGGCCCGAAGAAGGGCAAGCTCACGTCTAAGTTCAGCTTCGAGGGGAGAAGGGCAGTTGGTGGAGGTGGGCGAGGGGAGAGAGGAATGAGAGGACCGGGAGGCGACCCCTATGTGCCTAACTGCTCACCTGTGATTGTCTTGGTTTCCGCTGGGGTACGCGATCAACGACGCCTTTTGCTTACGTGGTCCGGACGCTGCATCTCCGGTGCCGCTGCTGTATGGCGCTGCCTTCTTGCGTTTTGATGACGCCAACTGCTGATGGCTCTTGTTCTTCTTGTCTTGCTTGGAGATCTGGCGCGATCCCCCGTAGTGCGTCATTATTGACATCTCCGCATGGCATTTTCAGCTGTGGGTCCGGGCGTCTTGTTGTTGGGGGCCCTTTAGTCCTCTTAGCGAGTCCACCGGGTGATTGAAGTTTTCGGAATTTTTCTTTACATTCACGGGAGCTGGTGAGATGACTACCTCCGCCGACCAGGCATGTTGGCTTGCAGTCATATGGCGCCGTGCCGTCTTCAGTAGCGCCGACATTTTGGCCGCATAGGCCTCAGCGTTCGTTTACTGGAGCCGGACAGATGACGGCTGGATGGCCCAGTTCACCACACCGGTAGCAGGCTGGGATTGTACGTTTGTACTGGCGAACTGGGGCAAGTTCGCAGTTGTGCACAAACCGAGGGACAGTGGAGCCCCCAAAAAGTGAGCACAACTACGTTGGTGGTTCCCAGCTTTCTGATGGCTGCGAGTTCACCACCGCGCCGCTGGATTTTGGGTTGAAGTGATTCACTGGTTTCACGATTGTGCACCGTGATAGGACCACGGCACACATCACCAGCCAGTTTTCTATGTCCACGCATCGGAATGAGCCCCTGACCAGAGGTAATTTGAAAGTCTGTGAGCAAGCGTTGCACCACCTCTTCTTGCGTGCCACACACACTGTTCCCAACTAGGGCTGATAGTTAGGGCGTTGAGTTGAGTCGGTCGAGCGTAATGCGTGAGAGCGAGCCCAAATCACCCGTTTGGAATAATGTCTTCAGAGAGACTGTTGCTGTAGGCTTGAGCACTACCACATAGTCCGCGGGTTGCATGCGCACAGTTTGTTTGGGAAGCCATGAAGATGACGGCTCATTGATCTATAGCAAGGGAAAGGCACGGTAACTGTCTCACTTGTTTTTGTGGACACCTCAACCGCACCATAAGGGAAGGGACGAAGGTGGCAGTGAAAGTTAATAGAAAGAGGAGCCGTAGTGGAAAGCTACGGAGTAATTTCGACCACCTGAGGATCTTTAACGTGCGCTGACATCGCACAGCACACGGACGCCTCTTCGTTTCGCCTCCATCGAAACGCAGCCACCGAGGTCGGGTTCGAACCTGGGTAATACGGCACAGTAGTCAGGCGTCTTACCACTGCACCGCCCCGGCGGGGCAAAAGAAGATGCCGGCGTCTTTTGTTTCTTCATAGGAGTCGTAGTGGAGAGAGCGCGATTCTTCCCTCTGGACGAATTACGTGTGGAGCCTGTAGTTGGATCTACACCCTTGCTTTGTTGGCGACGGCGTATCTGCATACCTTGGAACGCAGCCTCTTTAGAAGGTGAAAGTGTCTTCGCTGCGGCCGCAAGCTGACTTGTAGGGGTGTTTGCCCACGAGAGTCGTAGGGTCGTATCCGTGAAGCATTTTGGTGGCCAGGTTTGTCACAAGAGCGTCGAGCGTGCTCCGTCGCCAGCATCCCGGGAGCCGGAGTCGTTAGGCCCAGCTCCGCGTTCACTTGCCAAACAAGGTGACGCTCTAAAATCGGCGAAAATTAGCCCCACCTGGTTCAGAATGATGTCTACATACGCCAGACGAGTTCACGGATCTGATGAATACATTCATTCGGGAGTCACAGCAATATTTCTATGCATCCTGACAAAAGTTGGCGGAGCAGATGCGCTGCTCGTCCGATGCTTTCGCGCGCTTGCAGCGCCCCTCAATTATCGGAAGGTTGCGGGAGGCAGCGCGTGGGCCCATAGGAACGTTGCGCGACGAAGAGATAGCAGCGACTGACTGATGCCGCTGACGCCGCTAGTGAGTGAAGCGAGTGAAACCGGGATGCACGCACCGTAATCCGCTGATAGCGAGCCGGCGTTCCGGCAAGCAGAGAGCACCCTCGCCGCCACCCAGGAAGAGGGGGAGCCCTCATTCTCTTCCTGCATGGCGGCGACGGTGTCCTCGTCGGCTGCGTGCGATGTCAGCGCACGTAAAGATCCCCAGGTGGTCGAAATTAGTAGCCCTCCACTACGGCTCCTCTTCCTCTGTTTCCACTTTCACTCCTACCTTCCTCTCTTCCCTTACGGCGCAGCAGCGGTGTCCACAAAAAAACAGCCCCGCCGGGGTGGTGCAGTGGTAAGACGCCCGACTACTGTCCGGAATTCCCGGGTTCGAACTTCGAACCCGGCCTCGGCGGCTGCGTTTCGATGGAGGCGAAACGAAGAGGCGTCCGCGTGCTGTGCGTTGTCAGCGCACGTTAAAAATCCCCAGGTGGTCGAAATTACTCCGTAGCCCTCCACTACGGCTCCTCTTTCTGCCTATCCACTTTCCCACCTTCCTCCCTTCCCTTAAGGCGCGGTTCAGGTGTCCACAGAAAACAAAACAAATGAGACAGCAACCGCCCCTTTCATTTCTTATAAATCAATCAATCAATGCAGTCACGTTGTCTTGACTCGCGAGCGCCGTCAGCGGCATCAGTTGTTGTTGTGGCTGTAGGAAGAAAAGAAAAAATGCACGGGCCTGCTACTGGCTCTGTAGCTGAGCCACCTCCGCTGCCTCTTGCGGAAAGAAGAGAAAATATACAAAACAAAAAAGAAAAGGGAGAGAAGGACGCAAGCCGCAACAACAGCCGTCGTCCACCACCACCGAAGTGGTGGCGGGTGCAATGACGGCCTACAACAGATAACATTCAGTGGCTGGATAGCCCCCGCCGCAAGCGGCATTAGATAGTTTTAGTACTGCGTACGTAAGCATACGCAGAACCCTTGCGTACGTAGGCGACCTGCGTGCTGCTTACTGCGCATGCGTCATACGCATCACGATTCTTGCGTACTGCGTATACGTTACTCGCGTACGCAGGAATCCCTACCTCTGCGTGCGTTCGCTGAACCGTCTGCGTGTTCTCGCGTATGAGAAAGCTCGACAGACACGTTTGGCTATATTGCCGCGAATGATAAACAGCAAAAACCCAGCGCGTGTTCGTTTCTTTTCTTTTAATTGCAGGCGATTTGACGTTTCGCAAGAAGTAGAAACTTCTAATTCATTTGCTGCTCCGCAGTAGAGGGCGCGGATTGCCTTATGAGACGCACAAATTGTTTTCTATGAATGCGCTGCGCCAACGCTCGAACTTCTAGCTGGTGTATTTCGTCGCCAGGATCTCTGAAACTTGAAGCAGTAAGTACCAAGTTTCCCGTGGGCTTTACACTTATAGACAAACGCCGTATTCACAAACAAACGGAGCGCTAGCGACCCCGCCGCAGACTGGGGGTGAAATGTATAGGCTTACCACATATGAGAATATGTGGAAGCGAAAGATTTCAAAGCCATTTTATGTCTTCATGGGGGCACCTATGATTTTGTTTTTGGTATAGAGCAACTACAAACATCCTAAAACAGACTGTGAAAATATGAAAGGCCATTTCAAAGGCGGGGTATCTATTTAACGCTGCGTGACTTATATGGGTACGAGCTGGTAGGGCCCTTAGAAAACATGTAAACACAACTTACCGCAGTATCTTTCTTATTTAGTACAGTACCAATGGAGGCTGCTTATCATTAAATGTTGGCGAGTGCTTTGAATAACTGTGTGACAAAGTATGCTGAGTCATTCCGCGGGTATTCTATTTATAAACGCCGCTAAAATATGTGTTGTGAAGCCGTACATACCGCACACACACTCGCTATGCGCTGGGTGGTTCTCCCAATAGCGGAAGCTTCTCGTATACAGCTGCCGTATGTACTAAATTTTCCTAATACCTCTCATTCAAAGTAATCAGCCCATAGACAAAACTACATTCAAAAGGCATTTTTAAACTTCGGAAGGGAACGGTCCATTCTAGCAGACGGTGGCGCAGCCGACGCTCTATTCGTTCGCAGACGACGCCGGAGACCGCGAATGACATTCGTGTGAGCAGACGGACTGTTGGTCGTCTGCTGTTGTGCACGGTTCGTTTTTCGTGCCGAGCGATGACTACTTTTAGCTTAAAAGCTTGTATCATTTTAGCGGCCGCATTTAAGAGGGAACGTTGAAACTTTCGGAAGAGCAGACGGCTAAACTTCAGGAGTATGTAGGTTTTTGCAACGCAGATTCATCGAGGCGCGTTAAATATTGTTTGGCTCCAAAAATGCCGTAGCACATTTTGTCATACTTTTTCTTCAAAACGTTCGCTGCTAACTTTTAACCATCTACCGTGTTCATTGGGGCTGGCCTAAACCGGAAAATTATTTTGGTAAGTTTTCTTTGCCTATGGACCATGGTGTCGACTTTTACGGCATAAGTTTCGTGGCATTTTAAATATACTCCGCCTCACTAATGAGACTTCGTATAGTTTCGCAGTGTATTCTCCGAGGTTCATAGTTACTTTGCACTGAATGATGACATCATAGGCGCACTGTTAACTGGGAAAACTGCTTTGGCATAACATTGTTTCTTTCGGAAGAACGGTTTGATTCTTCGGATTTAAAATTTACACGGGGTTGTATTGTTAATTTTCGTTTTCTACTACGTTTGCTGGGGGTAGTGCTCCGATTCGGTCAAAGTTAATAATTATATACTCATCCTCTGCAACAACGACGAACCAAATTAGCACCTTTGCAGCGTGGGTTCTATCTCTCGCCTGTCGGGAAAACAAAGAAGCAGGAGTTCCTGCGCTGGAAAATTCAGTTTTTGAATGGCTGCGAGATGGCACTGCACAGGCCACTGCGCTTGCCGCGTTAGCTTTCAGACCCCTGCGTACGTATACGCTTCCGCCCTACTAAAAGTCTTTCTGTGGCATGTACATACGCGACCGCGGCGTAGCGCTCCGCTAAGTACGTGGGCTGTGCGTACGTAGCGCTCACTATGCAGTACTAAAACTCTCTATTGACCTACCGTTCCAGCCCCGTAGGGCCAGGAATGAACTGCCACCCTTCACCACCTCTCCTCGCGGCATCAGTCAGCGTCGCTGTTAGGGTGCCTCAATGCGCGAGCCCTCGCGCCCTCGAAGGGTGGAATCAACTCCGCCATATTTTAACGCGGTAGCGTTAAGGAGCTCGTGTCGCAGAAAAGCCGGTGTCGTCGGCGGCTTCGGCCGTGAGCGATAAATACCGGCATGCAATTCATAAATAAACATGCGCTTCATAAATAAAAAGCAACATCCAAGATGGGCTGCGTAGGAATCGATCCAGGGTCTCCGGAGTGTAAGACAGAGACGCTACCACTCAGCCACGAGTTCGATGCATGAAAGCGGTACAAAATCACTTCTAGTGAATGCGGTGTTGACTTAGAAACGTGCCGTAGAACGTTATACTGCGGAGTATATCGGTAATTATGAGCATGTTACTTAAAGAAGTCGCAGTTACACGAGTAGCGAAGTACGTTTCCGCTACATTTCTTCTCCGCTCTGCGCACGTGCAGAGCCATCTTGCGGCAAACACAGAAGAACCCTTCCTCGCAATGTGCAGCGATGCGCCGACACGTGGCGCGCCACTCGCCCCTGACGTTTCGCCGTGCACCCTCACGGGTTGTAGAATCAAGCGTCTTTCCTTTCTTTAGATCACTATCTTCGCTCACCCGCTTCTCCCCTTCGGGCCGCGCGGGTACCGGTGCGAGGATGCCCCAATACCATTGCGTTTAATAAGTTTTCTCGACGAGGTGCAATAACGCTATCGCGTTCCACTCTTGAAGGCGAAGCTTAAGCGTCCTCCAAATGTTTTGGCTCACCCTTCTCATAGCGCTTCAGGAGCGTTACTGTTATCTGCAATCCCAGGTGGCGCAGTGGTTACGGCGCTACACTACTGTTCCCAAGGGCGCGAGATCGAATCCCGGTATCGGCGGTCGCTTTTCGATGGAGGCGAAAAGTAAGGCGCCTATGTGCTGTGCGATGTCAGTGCACGTTAAAAAATCCCAGGTGGTCGTAATTTCTGGAGCCCTCCACTACGACGTCTCTCATAGCCTGAGCCACCTTGGGGACGTTCAACCCCACAAACCAAGCAAAACAACCAATCTTGAACGCGCGCCAAGGAACGCCACAGAACAGGAGCGATGGCGTACAATCCAAACACTTCTTGGAGAAAGTGTGAGATACTACCCCTTTCCTCCAGAAGTGTCCTATTCTTTAGACCTCGGCGGGGTGGCGCAGTGGTTACGGAGCTCGACTACTGTTCCCAAGGACGCGGGATCGAATCCCGGCCTCGGCGGCAGCTGTTCGCTGGAGGCGTAAAGCAAGGCGCCCGTGTGCTGTGCGATGTCAGTGCACGTCAAACAACCCCAGGTGGTCAAAATTTCCGGAGTCTTTCACTACGGCGTCTTTCATAGCCTGAGTTGCGTTATGACATTAAATCCCACAAACCAAACACCATGTTTAGCGTTCCTGCCATCTGCAATCCCAAACTTGAACCCACGCCAAGTAACGCCACGTGGCAGCCGCCGCAAAAGCAGAACACACTTGCGTGGGCTCAAATATGAAGGCCTAGAGGCGGCACTGACCCTTTCAAGGAATGTGCCCACCCTCCGGAGCGGTGGAGTGGGGCGAGCGCATCGAGGCACCCTAGTCGCCGCTATCCACGGTGTAAGTCTTACATCGTGCTGCTATCTCTTCGTAGCGCAACCTTCCTATGGGCCTACGCGCAGCCTAGGCGAACCCCTTCCTCTCCTTACCTCGCGTACTCCGGATGCTGCGCGCTTTCCTGTCCCCATCCTTTGCCGCTGAGTGTACTCCCTCCCTCTTCCTGCGAGGCTTCGGTTGCCGAAGCGCCGGCTCGAACTGGGAGGCTGAAACGAGCTGGTTACAAGGCCGACGCAAAACCCAGGAACGGGCGCCAAAGAGCTGCCCTCTAAAAGGGGGGCGGGGAGGCGTTCAGAAGAAACACCACACGACACTTGACAACACTCAATATAGCAGTGACGGCATGGCGAGGCCATCCGGACGAAGAAACGTGTATGCCAGCGCTGCAGGAACCGACCCTCCCCATCTGTTTCCAGACACTTGGACATTTACTTCCAGAGGAGGAGATATAGATATCGCAGCGCTGGATATATTGCGCATACCAGTCGCCTGCGTGCTTCCGCCAGGAAGCGGCGACGCCACAAAATAGACATGACACTACACAACCAGGCGCGCACACACTCGGCGCGGGCGACGAACGCCTGGCCCGTAGTGTAGAGAAAACGTACGTCTCACGAGGCGCCGCATGATTTGTGCCACTGAGCAGTCAAATACTACATAGTAGATTGTTTCCGTCGCACCGCAGTTGAGACAGCTGTCGTTACGCACGACGCCCCATGAAGCTAGGCGCTGAAGCACGGGCAGAACTCCCCGGCTCCGCCGCCACTCTAAGTCTCTGATCTCTGGGGGCAGGCGGCTGACTGCCCAAGGCCTC
>JAJIZL010121486.1:0-26621 GCA_023969395.1 Amblyomma maculatum | reverse complement strand
TTATCTAATTGGTGATCATATACAAGTTAAGCAATCCCAATACTTCTTTTTTTTTTTTTTTTTGCTACAGTTGTCGATCCATCTACCTATGAGTCATCAGTACCCAAGCAGCACACCAGCATTGGTCCAACAATGGTTCATCACTGGAAAATAATGGCATCAATATTGGACTGATATTGGCATTTGGGCATTTTACTACATTCTCCATTCTTGGCCCATCTTTCGTTCCAAGATTGGTCCAGTGTTCAACCAAGCTGGAGCCACCAATGTAGGCACAATATTAGACTTTCCATTCATGCACCATGATTCTTGCCAATACTGTCCAGCATTATACCATCATTGTATTACCAATATTTGTTTAATACCAGCTATTCCATTGATGGCCCATTTTCAATGCCAATATCATACCAATGGTTAGCCATTGCAGGTGCACTGGCTACTCCATTCATGCCGCATATTGTCGATACCAATATTCATCCAATGGTTTATGGGTACACCGGCTACTCCATTCATGTACCATTGATGATGTCAAGATTACACATTTTGTGGCACTGCCTGTACCGGCCATAAAATGCAGCAGTTTTTATTCAAGCCATATTCGCGACAGCACATCGAACTTGCTGGAACAATAATGGCCTTTCAAATAGGAGTGGCCATAATTATTCAAATTGTCGCTCGTGAGCAACCAGTAGATATTCACAAAACAAGGGCATGGTTCACAAAAAGATAATATTTATTGCAATTGTTACTAGACGGCAGTTGTTACTAGCCAGCGCTGAGGGCACACACAGCCGCAGCTGGCGGGGCAGTGGCAGGCAGAGTGGCAGCAGGGCAGTGGCAGGGTTGGGCAGGGCAGGGCGGGCTCTCGGGAAGTGTAAGGGGCCAGGGAGCTGGAGGGCACACTTATAGGCGTAGTGAGGGGGCTGACCCTCCAATTGCATTCACAGGTGGCATGCCTGGTTCGCCAGGAGAGGTTTCAGCATAACGCCTTTTTTTTCCACCCCCTCTGTCACAGGAACCAGGCAGCCACCTGCGAATAAATGCGTGTGCCTCCAAATCGTCCACCGCAACTTTTTCGCAAATGGCACCTGCACAAAAACAACGAGGAAACAAAATTTACAACACTATTACCAGGCATATAAAATCGCGCGCATTATTTTAGGAAGATGTAGAAAATTCCA
Source organism: Amblyomma maculatum (assembly GCA_023969395.1). Taxonomy (NCBI): domain Eukaryota; kingdom Metazoa; phylum Arthropoda; class Arachnida; order Ixodida; family Ixodidae; genus Amblyomma; species Amblyomma maculatum. Next base: position 25,440 of record JAJIZL010121486.1, on the reverse strand, counting down.
GGATTCATGTACCGAAATTCATGGTCAATGAGAAACACTATACTGATGAGTTCCAGATTAGTTTCAGCTGCCTTGGGTTTATGAGGATGAAAGACGCACATACATTGCATAGCATGTGCCCTGTTGCATTTTGATCGCCTCCACAGCAATACGGCTGAGACAGCCAGTGTTTCATCCCACACTAGGAATTAGTGCTTGATTGTCGGCTGTCTCCGCATATGACTGGCGCGCTAGCTTTTTGCCGCTCCTACGCTTTCTGCGATGTGCAAAACAGTTTATGCTATATATCGTTACCAAGAGAATGTTCGACGACCATTTGCATCTTTTGAAATGGCTAGATATAATATACACAAGCGATCTACGTCCACGACTGCTGCACTGGCCGCTGGTTAGCTGATATACGCTTTTGACTGGTTTTATGGGTAGCTCACTTGAACGGGAGCTCACCTAAACGGGTAGCTCACAGATGCATCATTTTTGCACATATACTGCTTGTCCAAGCAAATTTGATCCAAGAGATAAAAAAAAACATTTCGGAGGCAGGCAAAGGAAACCAGATACATATTGCTGGAAGCTACCTTGAGCACCACAGAAAAGGTTTTGTTTGGAATCCTTAATTGACATTATTTACCTAAATTACTGATTAATGACTTACACAATAAATGGTGTTGCTAGTTTGAAGAGTACCGACACAAACCACGTTTGATTATTTGTGATAAAGAACCCTCACGTCTGCATTTTGAACGCCAGATACAATAGGAAACCACAAAAATACAAAAATCTGATTCCCGGATAATACAATTGAGGACTTGGCTTGGCTCGACAGCCCTGTGTAGCGTTAGACCTACAAGTTGCCTATTGTTTCTTCGTCCGCGCCAGCACATCGTCCAACAAGGCTGTATTTGTATTTTACAGCTGAAAAATACTGTTGAACTCATTTGTATCCTTACCGCTTTGTAGTCATTATCCGCATTGCAAAGTTCGGCGCGCTCATTGTAACTCGAGCCTTCATGTGCGCCAGAGGGCCGACGAGAAGCAACCATTGCCAGCATATCAACCTTACTCATGCATGGGGCTAGCAATCATAGCGGCAGGCTGTTTTGTCCGCTCAAAATCATGTTGTGAGCAGCACAATTGAGGTGCGCGAATGGGCTGGTAACAGTTTCGGTATCTACATAACCCGGAATTTATCTGCAGCTGGAAAAAAAGGTACACATGAGGTTTCTAACCGCAAATATTGAAACAGGGGTTTCCGAACGTGCTCACCGACTCTAAGTCCTACTTATTGTCTAAAGTGAATATTTAGTACTTGAAGCGAATAACCTCACTTCCCTACGTACAAAATAAAAATTTTCTGCGCTGTCCTAAGCGGCTGCCAGCAATGCGCCACCGGTTTCCATCGTCTGTTTCTAATGGTTTATTTATAACCCTTGGCTCAAGCTATGGGGCGCAGCAGGTGTAATGTAGCTCGAATAAAACCTGCAAGAGATCATATATATGGGTAGATTTGTAAGGTTTACAGATTTCACTTACAAATTCTACAGGAATCGCGTCACTGCGGCCTTTCTTTAAAATTGACACGTAATAGCGCTATATTCGTGGCTAAAATAAGGTACTCAAAGCATTAATTCAGCTTACCAAGTGCAGCTGTAACAGAAAGTGAGGGCTGGCGACACCTAAGGTGTGCCTAGCTTTCAAATTTTGTTAGATGACACAACCGTTCGAAATATGGAATATTAAAAAAAAAGCCCTTGATATTGGCTTTCTCACAGCGTATTATGGGTGCCTTAGATAAGAAACATAATCGAGGTCCCATGGCCATCTTTCGTTTCCAATGAAATTTTTATATGTGGTGGGCGGATATCTAGACACAAAAGAATTAACCTCTGTTTTTCAAGATACGCGTAGTTTCCTCGAAAAACAAGATTGTATGGTATATCTCTAGAGGTAGAAAACGCTGTTTTTGCCATTTCAAAATGTTGCAAGTTTGGATACCATGATTTTGTCATCTACTATTTTTTACTCACTAAATATATGAAGGTTTCACATTTACAAACACTATTAGAAACCTGTTTTGTTTTTGCAGTCGAGTTATTAAAAAATCGCAAACTTTGCTTCAGGAGCGATACGCTGCAAAAATATTTATTTTTAACCTTATGTACTGGCATATGATGCATTAGGTTGGTTGCACTAAATGTTTTTTCACTTCCTGACGCATGTTCTTAATTCCAGGCAGTATCTGGAGCTCCAGACCACTAGGTGTGTTCTCCACAACGCATCAAAATTGTTCAGAATTCGAAAACAGCAGTAAAGGGCAAATTTGCTGCAATTAAAAAAAGATCATCTTCGATTTTCATTCAAATCCCTCTCAAAAATCTTCAGTACCTCAAAAATATCATGGACAAAAAGTGTTGCGTTATACTGTTAAAAAATATAACATTAAATATTAAACCGAGTGCTTGTGCTGATAATGGCCAAACTCAGCCTGCATTCTTGCAAGATCCAATAATATCTTGGCACAGAAACTATTTCTCTGCATTATCTAGGTTCCATTCTTTATTTCTGAAAAAATTTGAAGCTCTAGATTTGTGTGTGTTTCTGCATATTATTTTTGAATTGGACAAAAGTAAGAAAATGGTAAAATAAGGAAAACTGATTAGAATTGAAGAAACGGCCGCAACATCAATTTTTATCAAAATCTGTGGAAACAATGCAAAGTACTTTGTTAATTTCAGTCAGTAAATATATTGAATTCTGCAAAATGTAATATTAGAAATATAAAAATGCTTGTTTTTGTTCTATTGATGTGCTTATATGGCTCGCCCTTATGGAGTAGGCATCAAAACTTCAATTTAGTATTTGCTGAATTTAGTTACATTTTACCTTAAGTAAAATTTGAAACCTTGTCAGCGCTTATACACCCTTTTCCTGCTTCTGGGACAAATACTTATATAGCTTAAAATGGTATTAATTCATAATTTCTGTCAATTTCATGGCAGAACGCAAGTGAAGGCTAAACTTTTTCTCTGTCCTGCATTCTTTTTTATTGCTAGGTGCAATAGTATTCAATCTAGTTTATTAATATATTATTCCATTTCTCAGCTTTGACCACCACTAACAATACTATATTTTTTAAGATGATTTTTCAATGTGTAATTTTTATAATTACAATAATAAGCAAATCGCTTTCCACCATAATACTTTTGGTGGCGTTACAGAGAACACACATAGCAGCTTAGAGCTCCAAATTCTGCCTTAAATTAACAATATGACCTGCGTAATAAACACAGAATGTTTTAGTGCAAGCAACGCAACGCGTCACGCCAGTATGTAAGGTTGAACATTAATATTTTTGTAGCGCGTTGTTCGTGAAGCAAAGTTTGCGATTTTTTAGTAAATCAACTGCATCACTGAAACACACTTCTAATACTTCTTATACAAGTAAACGTTCCAAATGCGGTGAGTAAAAAACAGTGGATGACAAAATTTTACGCAACCAGCCGGCCTCCAAACGTGCAACTTTTTGAAACGACAAAAACGGCGTTTTCCAGCTTTAGTGATAGGCGTTTTTTTTTTCGAGAATACTACGCCGCATCTGGCAAACCTAAGAGTCATTCCTTTGTGTCGAGACATTAGCCCACGACATATGAAAATTTAATTAAAAAAAATAGTCATGGCACCACGATAACTGTTCCTGTCCGAAGACATCCATATTTGTTTTCATTTCGTCTCTAATAATAAACAGGCTGGTTAAGCCAATGTGGTGAATAAAAATATCATCGCATATATTAAAGATTTTCGCGCGATACGTTATACCTAAAGCTACCTATATTGTCACAACTGTCATACATTATTTGTAGCTGAAACAACATCACAAAAGGGATTCGATTGCAAATTGTTCGCTAGTTAAATAGACGTACGAGATGACACACGTATACTTTGTAGAATACAATTTAGGAAAGAGCAGATACAAACTACAGACGAATAATGCTATGATATGGAGCATATGTATTACTCCGGTTAACAGTAAAAACACTTTTAACATATTAATATATTCGTCAAACTAGTGCACGCTCACATAGGAACACAATTAATGAGCTCATCCACGCATCTAATGTCTATGGGAGTTATGTTTCGAAGCCGCTCTCCACGCTGTCACCCGCCGTGCTCGTCCAGAGGACGATGGTCTGTTCAGCTGCTGGCATTCGAAAGGGTTCTCCTCTCACCCGCCGTGCTCGGTTGCGCTGACCGGCGGTCTGTTGAGTTGTAGCTGCTGGGCACCTTGGAGTACTACCCGGAGTCGAACCAGGTTTACAATATCTTTATTGTACTGGTCTCTCTTTTCAAGTTACCCCTGACAGCTTGTTAAATAGACTCCCTAAACAAAGCCCCTATCACTGCGCCAATAGGGACGCAGTAAACTCTCTGGGCGGTGCCAATAGGCTCCAGCACAGTTCCTCCTCACTCCCGTCATCCTGTACGCACAACATCACGCGTGCACATTCCAGAGTTCAAATCCGCCGCCGTGGTCACGTACGTCCTTGCCGGACAGCCCGAGTCCCGTGGGAATGAGCTTCCTGGCCTCCGCGGCTCCTTTACACAAGAACCCAGCGCGCACACACACACAAACACACACCTCCACACACCGTGGATGATCTGCGGTTCGAATAGTGCTGCTGACCTTGCCGACGCGGGACATCCGGAGTCGTCTTGCGGGCGGGGTTGCGTCGGCGACTTGAAATCCGCGCCAGCCAGGCAATCCGCGATCCAGGGTCCCGGGAAATGAACGAAAAGTCACGCACCGCGCTCCGGCCCTCAAGTGCACGCCCCGCAGCTGCGCTCGCGACGAGCAGGCGCCAGTCCAGAAGCCGACGGTGTAGTATGTCGCGTTGATGAGCACAACAATGGGCATTAGACGTGTGGATGACTTCGTTTTATTCCAATTCGTGCGTCACTCAAAATAATTGAACGAGAAAAAAGTTAATGTCTACACAATTTTCAGTGAGTATACCACAAAATATACTAAGGTGCTTCATGTATGTCACATCACTTAGCAAGTGAAATGGGATAACAGAAGTAATCAGACTCTAACCCTGATCAGCATTTCGCTTTTGCGCCATCTTTGTAAGTTTTTAGACAGGCTTTTCCACTGATTATCCTCTTCTTTATACCCCTGCCACCCACAAGACACAAATCTTCTGGGGGTACCGAACTGTTGGTTTTCGCACCAGTGATACAACTTAATCGTCCCATTTATACGTATAAAACACTCTCGATGCGCACCTAAAAAAAAAATAATAAAAGCATGTATGTGTAGGCGAAATCATTCACCGGCGATTTAATAATATGATTTGAACAATAAAATCAAAGGATCACACTCGAAGTAACAAAAAAGTGATGGAGAGATAGGAATTGAAGCATTGAAAGGCTTTTGCTTTCTGCAAAAAGCCAATAGCAAGAGGTCCACCGTCTGTAAGAATAGGCAATAAAAATAAGGCATATTTAAAGGTGCATGCAGCAGTTACAGTGATGCAGTGCTACCTTTTTTTAGGCAGGCTTTTCCGCTGATTTTCCTCTTCTTTATTGCCCTTCCAACCACAGGACACATATCTTCTGGGGGTTGTCGGTTTTCGCACCAATCGATCCATTTCTACGTGGAAAACGCTCCCGATGCGCATCTAAAAAAAATGAAAGCATGTATGTGCAGGCCAAATCATTCACACATGATAAAACAATATGATTTGAACAATGAAATCAAATGATCACACCTAGAGCAACAAGAAAGTGGTGGAGAGACAGAAATTGAAGCAATGAAAGACGGTTGCTTACTGAACAAAGCCTATAGCAAGAGGTCCTGCGTCTATAAGAATAGGCAATAAAATTAAGGCACGTTTATAGGTGCATGCAGCAGTTAAAGCGATGAAGTGTTACCTTTCTTTTTCACTGCAGTGATTGGTATAAATAGTACAGCAATTGCTAGGCATCTCAGGTAACCCCATTGAAAACTTCATCCAAGGTACCGAGGAGCAGTGGCGTGTTATTTGCAGCTGTTAACGGAAAGACAGGCTATCCTATGAGTGCATGCGCATTTCCTCCTTTTTGTACCTTGAATAAAAGCGACTGAACAGTGAGTGTTGCAAGAGGTGCAGCGTCCCTAGGAATGGGGAACAAAATTAAGTTTTAGTAAACAGAGGTACAAAAAGAAGCAAATATGCCTGCAATAATAGCATGATGGCCTACCTTTTGATCAACAGCTGTAAACAACCTGTCACTGCCAGTCGGTTCTTTAGATAGGCTTATCAATGCCAGAGCTTAAACCTAAGAGCAATATGAGTAATATTTATTGCGGTCACGGCCGTAAACAATTCTAGCGCAACACTCCATTACTGTAACTATTCAACAGTCCATTTATACATATCGTTCATTTAAGAACCATGCACATCATATTAAGTTGCTCTTTTCTACTCCCAAATGATTTCCTATAGAATTAGAATACGTGGATCGCTGCTTCGGTTTCAACATTCTTGCACGATGGCTATGGCGTGCACTTCATGCATACGGTACGGTACGTGAGGTACAAAGAGCTGTAATTGCCGAACAGGCGGACCTGACGGCCTGTCCCATTTCGCCTGAAAGTGCGCGCCGTGATCGAGCGCTTCGCGAGCAACATATTTCGGACGATATGGTTGCCTCATACCGGCCGTCAATGTTTTGTACAATGTGTCCCGCGTGCACGTTGTTTACTTTGCAGTGACAGGGACGCAGTGCACACACGGCTTATGTGCCTTTTTGTTTGTATTGTTATTTTCCCCCGCCTTCGAAGCGCGTCTGCGAAATCGCTCTCCTATTGTCGCCGCTTTCTGATAACGCCCTCACCTGAAGGCGCGTGCTCAGAATGGGGGCGTCGATTAAAAAAAAATTTGAAAAGGGGCTCACTTGCGCTGTTCACGGCTTTCAATTCCTCAATATGATATTAACCATTATAAAAGTGGAGGTTCATTATGACTTGATTATAGCCTAATCATCAAGCGGCATCACGCACACAATGTCCGCCCCACTGTAAAATTCGCTTGCACAGACGGCACGGACAGTTTTCAAAACTTCGTCTGTACATCTGAAAACAAAAAACTGCCCTTAACTCTTCGCAAAATCCAAAAACTGTGTGAACATGGCTTCCTGCGCGCAGAAGAGAGGCTGTCCAAAATATATGTACAAAGCCGGGCGCATAGTATCTGGTTACTAATTGATTGCGGCGCGCTGCACAATCAAAAAACTTCGCAAATGGCTGCCTGCAGTGTTCTGTCACGTGTTGGTGGCATACACACCTGTTACGCACGGCTCCTCTATTTTCGGCGCAAATGCTATTCATATCGCAGCCAGCAAATAAGTCCACGCACTTGGTTGCATGTAACCCGGACGAAAATTCGCTTAGTTCTTGAAGTCATGCTTCGCGCAGTTGTTTCGAGGAGAATACGGAAAGAGAACATTTGGGACTGGCGGGAGATTATATAGAACCAATTATGAAGTAATGGCATGCTGCAAAGATATATACTCACGGTCAAAAAATACGGCGTTCACCGAGTCCGATAATGCCGATGGTATCCCGCCGTTGCTGTAATCCGTACTCCGGCGACATATCACAGCTCAGCTATTCACTGATATGTAGCAAGCACAAACCGGAGCACATGGACATGTATAGGCGCACGAGAAAATTATGCACAGCGCAATGAAAAAGAAAATTAATGAGGGAAGAAATTAAAGAAAGGTTTAAGAAGCTGTCACAAGTCTTGTAGCGTCTTCAACAAGCTCTGAAATGAACGCTTCGGGAGGAGGCCGCACAGCAGCGCAGCTGTGGATGCTTTCTGTTGTGTCTTTCACGTAGACGCGTAGGCGAGGGGCAACAGCGAACCGCTCAACCAGTGCGCGATTCCCGCCGCGGTGTTGTGTTCGCATGGGCTGCGCGTGGGAACGAAGGACCAACGACCCTCTCAACATTCCGTTCCTCCCAGCCCTCTTCTGCTTGCACCGGCCAGCCGTGACTTCGGACCGTGCCGATGAGCGGCCGCCAGCGCGCACCGCTCGAGTCGAGTTCTAAAAAATAGTTTTGTTTTGTGTGTTCGCAAACGCATTGTTTCTTCAAGCCAACCACGTACATAACATTTTCTAAAAAAAATAGAAAGCCTCCCCATCTACCATCCACATTCTTGCGTAAATCCATACAGTTGGTGCATCGACAAATGCGCGCGTCATCTTTCCCCTCCCGTTCGCCACCTATGATCGAACAAAGGATGGTCGTTCGACCTTTTATATTTACTTCAAAATATTATATATTGTTGCGTGATGACTGATTAATAATGTCGAAGAGGCGGAGTTCCGAGCTTCTCTTCTATTCTGGCCAACTTTGGTTATAGATTAATCAAATTATGTTCAAGTTATCTAGCTGAAAATTATCTGACTAAATATATAGTTTTTATTTGTATTCAATTGTTCGCTTTTCAGGTATGACTAGATGTTTTTATAAAAATTCTCAACATCGGCCCAGGAAATGAAAATTTCCTAATTTCCAGGCCTTTATTTCAGAAAAGGTTCATGGTAGAGCAGCAATAATTCCACAATATGTTCTCAGCATAATTATCCGCAAATAGCTAAAACTCATATTTTTATGACATTTGAATACAAAGATACGATCGCGCTAATTTACAGAAAACAGCGAATATTGAACATTTTTAGGAAAAAAAAAAAACAGTTTTAAGATTGTTCAAACTTTTTCCACCCATTCTACACTACCTCAGCTTTCAAAACCATTAAAAAACACCTTGCATAATTTTGTAGCGCAAGTAATTATGGCCACTTCGATAAAGCCTTTGTCCAATTATAGCGCACCGCGCAGTTCTGAAGATTCTACGGAATTTGTGAATTGTTCAAGGTTTTTAAATTTTGGCATATAATATTGTAACAGGGAGAAATATATTTACAAAAGAGGATTAAATATATATACATTGAGGGACAGCCAAGGAGCCAGGCTACGAGGGCCCCCGTTCGACGCACTTCTTTTTCTTAATCTTCCACAAACGAGCGCGCCACTTCGTCCTCACCATTCTCCAGCTATAACAATATTTCTTCGGTCATGTTTTGTCTCGACATCGCGAATCGACGATGACAGACACAGCAATGAATGATTCAGAATCAATTTTGTGCGCGTCGAGGTTCTGATGCGCTGTGGCATCAGGCAACACACAGACGTTTTTCGCAATCACCTTCACCTTAACGCGGATTGCACAAAAAGACGATAACATTCAATGAGCAAGCAACGTATTCCAAATCATTTTAGTAGAATGAAAGAATTGGAAAGGGCATGGAAAACTGCCTCATTAAAACAATGTTTCTGGGCTGCATTCGTTTTTTCGAATAACTCGACAGCGCACATTATTTTCATTCCTGTACAGTTTTTTTATTCCTTTGCCACCGCCTAGCGCGGCTGGAATGGTCAAACTCTAAACTAATAGGCGGAACAAACTATTTTTGTTGTTTATTGCCGATATATATGTTGTGCGCCATATAAATGTACCGGGGCCTTCATGCTCGCAGTCTGCGCGAAAAACTGTCATTCTTTTAACACCGTGTGAATGCCCAAAACTAAAATGGTAACCTCGCGAGTCTTTCGGCTTTTCATTTTCATGAAAGTGATTGCCAGTGATTGCGTCCAGAAAGTACACACATCATATTCGGTCCTTTCTCCAGGTAAACAGACAATGCTGCGCGTAGTTCCTTATGGATAATACAAAAGCACTAGAACAAAAACATCGCTGAGAAAATGGTCATTTGTTCCTTCAACTTGAGGCAACGTTTCCCTTCTCGGCAATGAAAACGCTACCTTCTAATCACTAATTTAATGTCACATGATCATGCTATGGCGACACGGTTTCGTTTTGTATGCGCGTTCTCACTGACAACTGGATTTGTACTAGAGGTTAAGTAGATGCAGGGATGTAATCGGCGTCCAATACAGGCATATTGGTCGTGAGTGCTAGCCGGCCTGGGGTATACATATGTGGTCGCACGGTCGTGCTATCATCAGATATAATTGTGCGACAAACGTATGCGCCTGCGACAAAATCTGCGTGCATGCCAATAGCCTAAAACCGTAAACACATTTAGCTGACCCCCAAAAATGCGCCGCATATGAGCGCACCGAACAGACGAATCCAGACAGCTGCAGCGGTACGTGCTTGAATGCGTTATAGTAATTGTCGTCCCGTACGTGGTACTCTGTGAGGTCCGAACGATCGGCTGAAATGTTGTCGGAATTAAATGGCGCGGTTTGGCGTCCAGCGCACGTGTATTCAACCATAAAAATGTAGAATTTGTTTTGATTGAATGGTCAACGGAAAATATTCACTTCGGTAGCCCATTAAAGCTGCATTTTTAGGATGGCAATGACAATCGGGAGATCAGGGTGCAAAGTGGTCCATCGTGGGCAGTTTTCATACAGGGATAGCTAATATTGGAAAAACACAAGACAAATTGGTCCATTACAGCCAGTTAAAAAAAAACGGGACGGTCAACGTCGGAAGAACACAGGACACCTTGTTCCATTGTAGCCAGTTTTAAAAACTGAACGGGCAACGCCGGAAGAGCACAGGACAGCATGGTCCATTGTAGCCAGTTTTAAAAAAGGAATGGCCAACGACGGCGGAACATATGACAACTTGGTCCATTGTAGCCAGCTTTAAAAAACTGAACGTCCAATACTGGAAGAACAGAGGATAACGTTGTCCAAGGTAGCCATGTTTAAAAACCGGAACCTCCAATGCTGGAACAACACAGGACAACTTGGTCCATTGTAGCCAGTTTTAAAAAACGGAAAACCCAACGACGGAGGAACGCAGGACAACTTGGCCCATTATAGCCAGTTTTAAAACCCGGTGCGACCATATTGGAGAGACAATGGCAATCTCGGTCCAATATAGACATTCTATATGTACGGCAGCGCCAATATCGGGAACTCACTGTACATCTTGGCCCAAGCTAGCCAGTGCTGGCTATTGGCAGTGCCAGCACTGGGAGAGCATTGGCTAGCCTGGGCCATTGTTGGACATGGTGTTGACTGGCATGTCCTATGTTGGGAGCATGCTGGTTAGGCTGGCCCACTGTGGGGCCACTGTTTGCCATCGTACTTCCAACATTGGCCCAATGCTTTGTGCTGCCTGGGTAAAAGCATGCGGTGAGCCCCAGTCATGACACTACCTTTTTGCACCGTGAGCTTGAAAAGACGTTTCCACTGTCATGCATTCTAACAACTGTGGCAGTGGACAGCACCCACCCGAAACGCGGCATGATAAAGCGAACATGCTGAAAACGAGGCTTGCACAACCAGACAAGCACTGGCACTCAACCAAGTTGCTCCCACCTCCCCCTCCTTCCCTCAAGAGCTAATGACAAAAGGTAAAGTACACAGTGTTATCTGGTGGTGCTACGCAGCGCCTTTGCACACTGCCAAGTAATGCACTGTGGAATGCAACAGCACAAAACAAAACTGCATTAGAGACCAACGCTTTCTACATTTCTTTTCTAGTTCTCAGCAAAAAAAACTGGGGGTGGGTTCATAATGCGAGGGGCTCATTATGCGAGTAAATATTGTAAATTTGCCATTGCAAATGGTTCTTGTCAGTTTTGTCGAGGCCATTCAATATTCCTGGTTTACCCGGTTGCTAGGCACCCTGATTTAAGTAGCAAATCCTCAGAAATCAGAAAGCAGAAGGGGAAGGAACATGCCTGCAAAAGGGGCCTCCAAAACAAGCAACTCGGCAATGACACCGTCCCTGTTTGCGGCTGGCTCTGCTGCCTCACGGGCTATTTCTGCACAAATAAGACAGTACTAGATGAAGCACAAGAACGACTCAATGAAAACAAATCACAAGCTGCTTTATACAGCACTCAGAGGAAATATATAATTCTTATATCTCTAGGAGTATGTTGATTTGTGCTAGTTAATTCGTAGCCATATTTGAAACAGAAAAACAGTGCAAATGGGACAAGGACAAGAAAGAATGTAAACCAACAGGACTGGAAAAGGACTTGTATTTTGCTCTTATCCAATTGGTAATCATATACAAGTTAAGCAATCTGAATACTTCTTTTCGTTTTTGCTACAGTCGTCGATCCATCTACCCATGAGTCATCAGTAAAAGCACGCGGTGAGCCAGTCATGGCACCACCTTTTTGCACCGTGCGCTTGAAAAGGAGTGACTGGTGTACGCAGTGTTTTTTCTACCAGATTACACAACCTGCCTCTTCAGAGTGCCATGTTAAAAAGCACATATGCAAATGGTCATGACTGTTACTAAAATGAATAGCCTGTGGATAAGCACATCACAATCTTTGCAGACATCCCTACTTTTACACAGTGCTTTTGCACTTGCAGTCTCGAAGTTGATATTTTTCGGTTATAGAATATAAGGGACAACAGAAAACATAAAACAGGTATGTTTGTTCGAGGCTAGTCATCAATTAGCCCTGTTGTACGAGCTACCCAGTGTGTAGCGCATACATGTCAAGGCAAAGGTCCCAGATGGGTGCATCTTGATATGACATCGCTAAACGCGCACTTCTCCACTTGAAATAATAGAGCTAAGAAAAGCAAACATATGTGCTAACTTGAGTATTCAACCAAGCAGCCACAATGAGTCCTGAACACATTCAGTGAAATTGCAAAAGCTGAGAACAAAGGATTCGTCACAGCTAAACAAATTACAAGGTGGCAATTAAAAGTAGCCAATCATCTTTAAAGGAAGAATTAGCAAAAAGGCTGCAGACTACGATAAACGCACCATATTCATGCAAGTGTTCATGGAAATTAAGACTGGTATGCATTTTCTTTACGAAACAGATCCTCAAGTCTTGACACTCACCAATTTTATCAAGTAAGGCATCACACAGACTCTTGTTTCGGCTCCTTTCTTCAAGGAGCTCTTTTTCAAGCTCTCCTATCTTTTCGAGGTAGCCCCGAACTTCTGCTTCACACACCTTTTGTGGACTTTCAGTTTTAACCTGAATTTCTTTGTCAAGCATGCGACGCATTGGCTCACAGGCACCTTCGTCTTCAAGCTGTGAATGAAGAATTACATGTCATCCACCATAGGTATCGAGACCGTCGCAATGTGGTGCTGCTTTTGAAGGAAAGATATGTAGTGATACCAGCGGTAACTGAATCCATTACATAGATAAGGGTCACAGCAAGCATGTGAAAGGCATAGAGAGAAAGGCATAGACTGTTCTTCGTACAAACACTGCCCCTTACTGACTACCATGGAGACAAGACAAATTGTGAACTTAACATACCTTCTCAGGAGTGTCCACATTTCTGAACGCCTTGAGAATATTTGCCATTTCAAGGCGACTTGCCTCCCGTTTGCGCTTCTTCCTCTCCTTTTCAGTGAGGCCCTGTGGGGCCTTGGAAGAAAGCAAATCACTCACAGATTAGTGTGCATTTGATTAGATGATGCCACACTTGATTAGCTACAGCATACGTTCTGCCACCACCGTTACAGTCTGTTGTCAGCCAATCTATCTGCCTTCTTTTCAATCAATTTTGCTCAGTAGCAATGCTGGTTATGCCTAAAGTAGCCAGGTGGCAATGACCCTACAGTGCAAAATCGTTAATCAGCAAGCACCTTTATGCATCTCAGGGAAGACACAACTAATTATACTACTATAATAAAATGAATCTCAAGAGATATTGCTCATGCACTTATACTTACTCATTAGACAGTCAAATGCATCTGAATACTGCACATGATGGCTTCATCTTGCAGAACCCTTTAATCATGTCCTGCATCCTCATAATCTGAGTGTTGCATGCATGTGCTGGTGCTTTAAAAAATACACTGTCCTATTGGCCCACATAACAAATAAAACTGCAATTAACAAATGCCCAAACTGTTATGTACTGCCTGAGTACAGTTCTGAGCAAATCTGGTCATATGATGTCAGAAAACTCCTTACCTCACTAGACTTCGTAACTTTGCCAAGTATCAGCCTTGGCACTGCGGCCCTTGAGGCCTTAAAGGAAGTCACCAGGTCTCTGAGACTCTCTGCATGACAACACACAAAAGGGACATTCACAGGGTGCCCGCATGATCAAGTACCCATAGCAGTTCAAATATCTGGTCAGGGGATGAATAGAATTGAGAATTTTGAAAGCAGGCGTGTGAATTCTGCCTCGTGAAAAATTGCGGAATACTGCTTTTGAATCACTGAAGATTAGTGCGGCAATAGTTAAGGAGATTGCCAAGGCAACTACGGCTTCCTCTCCTAACCTGCTTAAAAACAGGTGAGCTGGAAGCCGCGATCACCTTCGCTTGCTTGAGAAAATGCGGAGCTCAAAGCCCAACTACAGAAACAAAACCTCGTGATCGCGGAGCACAAACAACACCTTAAAATAACACTCAAAAATTATCTTCCTCCCCAAAGGCTTGACTCCCTTGCATGCCCCACCCAGCTAGCAGGTTCTCACAAACACCTGTTCGACTGCTCTTCTTTCCAATGCTTGCCTGATGTGCAGACCTCACTTAAGAACAATAACGCCTGGTAACAGTGACGACAACGCCTTGCACTCAGGCGAAGAGACGTTAGGAGACAAAGCGACTTGCAGCGAGAGAGCTCAACTTCAAGAATTGTTTTCTCGCTTTAAAGAAACAGTATCTCGATGAAAATTTCAGAAATGAAAGGCAATATACTGCTCTGCTTAACCTCCTATTGCTTGTACTATTACTTGGTTCATTTGTGAAAGCTAACAGGTGTTCAGCCCCTGTAGTAATTATATATAGCTAACAGCCAACAAAGGGAAGCAAACCGGCTATTTCCGGAACTACTGAAACAGGATTTAAAAAAAATTACAGTTCCACATTTTCTTTCAATTCTTAAAAAAAAAAAAAAATTCTGCCGTACAAAGCTGCATGATCTGACTCGCATCAAAAGCTAAAATATATGAAAATGTTATTCCGATTTCAAGTCGGGTGTGTAGCGAAAAATCAACTGCATTTAGCAATTCCTGAGCAGTTCTTGGTTTCTCGCCTATCGCTCCTCGTGAATAAATATCTGTTAAACATGACATTGTTCTGCACTACCCGAGCACTTTTGCAAAACGAACGCAGAAATGAGGCAGGCGCATGGGCACTGAGTAAAACCAAAACTAGAGCGCGGTGCTCCTTCAACTGGCGCAGAAAGCACAGCCAAATCGAGACCTCATGACCGCTGGTATTCTATGCTACAGCTGTAATAAAGCGAAGACACAATGCACCACAGTGCTGCAAACAAAAAGAATAAATGATGCCTCACCGGCGAGTGCTGTCACATTTGCGGGATAGAAGTTCTCGAACTCTCCATCTTCATCTATCCAAT
The DNA here is from genome assembly GCA_023969395.1 of Amblyomma maculatum. Lineage (NCBI taxonomy): Eukaryota > Metazoa > Arthropoda > Arachnida > Ixodida > Ixodidae > Amblyomma > Amblyomma maculatum. The sequence goes on along the minus strand of JAJIZL010121486.1, from coordinate 10,038 downwards.
AGGCTTGAAATACCTTATGCTTGTCAAAGTCATCACAGCTCGTTGGTTTAAAATTCCGTATCAGGGACACGGGCAAAATTGCCCGCTGCTTTCTTCGATATAATTAACGCACGCAAACATTGTTTTGTCAGCCACGAGAATGAGACCACGCTAGTACACGACTCGCAAACAAAGTGACAAAACATGTGCGCTGTAGCAAAGCTGGGAAGACTAGTAGGCCTTGTAAAGCATAAATTCACTCAAACTACAGGGTGCGTGTGATGGCGCTAGCAGTCAGCCCTGAAAATGGTGAAAGTGCATAAAAGCGCAAGTCCCGTCTATGTCTTGATTTCCACTCCACTCTATTTTTTATTTTTATTTGTAGGCGGCCGGGTGGATAGAATTGTGTATTAGCTCTATGATGTGGAGCGATAACATGTCAATTACAAGCCCGTGCACTTTGCTCTTCCTTTCCTTTCGTACGTCCATGATTCACGACATTCCGAATCACGTAAATGTACTCGCTTACAAAACACAAACAAATGAAGGATGTTGGGCTTTCTTTTGTTTCTTGTTACTAATTTTGAGTTATTTAATATTATCCCTTATTTTGGTTCTATCGCGGCAGTATATGTATACTGACATCCATCATCATTTTGAATCTTTTTCTTTGTTTCTTGCCAGTAGCACTTCCATGCTAATGTCCCGTGAGCAAAAGTGGAGATACCATGCGAACCGCTGCAATTATTATTTTTTTCTGTATAAAACAATGCACCTGACAAATTACCCTATGCATAACTTAAAAATAACAGCTTCACCGTCACAAAATGCTGCCATGCAGTTTTGTCAAAACGCGTAGTCTCTCCACTTTTGCGCACGGGATTTTTCCACTGGCGTCTCACCTTCATCCTTTCCCTTACGGCGCGGTTCAGGTGTCTAAATAGCAAGTGTGACAGATACTGCGCCTTTCCCTTCCTGTGAACCAATTAAAAAAAAATTAAAAAAGAAACGGCAGCTGATTGCAAAGCGCATATTGCGGACAGTGGCGTCTCTAGTTCTCCGCTTAATTAATACTGTTGTTTAGCGTCTTTTTTTTTGCCCTTTTTTATGTGGGCGTGCGTGTGTCGAGCATGCGCTAAACGAATATTTTCTGGTCAACGTTTTCAAATTGGCCCACATAGAATTAAAAAATTATTAACAGCGGTATTTGTCACACAACTACAGACAGCGCGGTCAGTCCGGCGCCTTGCAATCTGCTGCCGCTTTGCGGCAACGCAACGCTAGCAAGGCGGTATGAGTGCAAACAGTTTACGGAACCGCGGAGCCCTTTCTACTTTGTTTCCATAGCGGCAGCAGCGTAACACCTCAAGTGGGTTTCGAGGGCCATGCGCTCGCGTGTTCCTGCTCGTATTCCTCGAGTACGTACGATGTACCTACCAGCAACCCGATACCCATGGGAAACCCCGGCCTGCGCGGGAGCGTGGTGGGAGCGGCCGCCGTCGGCGGCCGCGCCGCCTTATCGCCTCTTTTTGTGTATGTGTAGTTCACTCTCCTTTCCCAAGCGAAGACCGCTGGCAGTATATCTCTCCGGCAGTCTTTTGTGTTGTTTATATTCGCCGCATCGCCTCTTTTTTGTGTGTTTAGTTCACTCTCCTTTCCCGCAAGCGCAGACCGCTGGCAGTATATCTGTCCGCGGCAGTCTTCTGTCTGTTCATTTATCTCCGGTCTTTCTCGCTCCTTGGCCCAATAACACATCCACCTCACATTTTCAAAACGCCGGCGGCTAATATGCCTATATCACATGTACACTTTTATTTCCTGCTAACGTTTCGAAGATTAAAAACAAAAAACAAAAACTGAAGCATAGCATTTGCTTCGGATAACCGTGCGGTGTCAGTGCGTGCACATTAAAGAACCCCAGGTAGTCCAAATTTTTGCGGCGTCTTCCATGGCATATATTGTACGTTGCTTGGGACGTTAAAACCCACAAACCAAACCAAACGTACAACAGAACAGTTTACGCCGCTAATTAAAAGACCAATGTACCGGATGGTGATCAAAACACCACTATTTGGATTGGAAAACATGTATTGTCAGCAATGAGCGATTTGTGGGCACTACTCTTAGATGGCCTCAAATCGGTTCTTTTCGGATGCACGGTACATGCAGACCGCACGCTTGCTGTATTCTGCTTCGGTTTTCCAACAGATTTGAAGTTCATGCTGTTATCCCCGAAGTATAATGATATTTTCGCTTGACTATTTTAACGTCGGCACCACATTGATCTGCACTGAGTTCTCAGGTGCCGACTGAAATGCGGCCAAAAAGCCTCTATGATCGAGCTTCATTATAACTCATTTGAAGTTGGGTTTTTCATACCTTCGTCGATCTATCCTTAAAAAAAATGCACATTAATGACGATCATGAATCATTAACTAGCACAACATCAATCGCCAAATACGCCACAAATTTAATTCATAAGAGCCAGTAGCAGGCCCGTGCATTTTCTTTTCTTTCTTCCGACAGCCACAGCAGCAACAGACCACCAGGCGGTCTCGTGTGTGCATCGACCGTCCGTCCATGATATGGTTCATTTTTGGTTCATGCTAGTTTCTTGCCCTGCAATAATCACCTTTCGGTTCTAATCGGTTTCATACCTCTTGCAAATGTTCATCGTTACTCCCGATACAGGTGCAGTCTGATGGCAACTTTTCCAAAGAAGAGGCTGCGCAAAGCGTACTTGCACAGCGGTAGTGATTTGCTCCTTCCGAAGTCCACTTTTTACGAAGGGCGGGCGAGTAGACATCAGCAAACGCAAGTAGCGCCTTGTTCCAGTGCGAGCGACGCCGGACAGACGTCCACGCCATCAGCTACTGATCAATCCTTCTCTCATGAGCTTAGTTCAGGCGCCGATTCAGCTCTGCGAGTTCCGTCACCTGCCGCAGTGAACGCTAATGTGGTAGACCACAACTGTGGGGGAAACCCTCGGCAACCTGACTACTGGCAATGCAGCGACGATGGATTGGAGGATCAGCAGCATGGCGATGCTCAGGGCGGAACGGAAGATGAGCAGCCTGACGATGAAGACGGGGAACCGCTGGATGAGCAGCTTGGAGATTCGCTGCTGCGTGATTCGTTTGAAGAGATAGCCGTGAATTCTTTCGCGAATTTTAGTACTGAGAAAGTGCCGAACCTTGGCACGTCCGAAGCTGGTGCCATTGCGATGACTATGTCATTTGCCATAGCGCACGGGCTGACGTGGACAGCGCTAGGCGACCTTGCCACGCTCATAAACAATATTGCCGGGACGCAGGTGTTACCACGCAGTTCATATACGTTTCGAAAACTTTGGACGTCACATAAAAAGGAAATTGTGAAATTTTGGTACTTGTGCGAGGAGTGTGCAGGACACCAGCTCACTGAAGCTAACGACCATGGTGTGTGCAGCATCGGTAACAGAAGTGAAAGCGTGGCTAACCTTCGGGCTAAAGGCTCTTTCTTCGTTACCCTCAATGCTCAAAGGCAACTTCGTTCCTTGATTGAACGCAACAAGGACGCCCTGGAAGAAGGGTTGACGCAGCGAAGCCAAATGCACAGTGACATCAGTGACATTACTACAGCTGCACGTTTCCATGAAATGTTTGATGATGCAGGGCTTTCCAGTGATGACCTTACTATAACTTTGAACACAGATGGGAGCCCTATTTTCAAATCTTCAAAAACATCTGTGTGGCCACTGCAGTTCATTGTCAATGAACTACCGCCAGATGTTTGGTTCAGGCAGCCAGTTCTGGCAGGGCTCTGGTTTGGGCCACAACATCCAAAGATGCAGACCTTCCTTGGACGCTTTGTCACTGAAATAAATGCTATGCCACCAGTCGCTTGGAGGAATAGGGACTCTGCGCATTGCTCAAGACTGTTTGTGCTCTGTTGTGCTGTTGATGCGCCTGCACGGGCGTCAATCCTGCACGTGGTACAATTCAATGGCATATATGGATGTCCTTGGCGCCTAACTGAAGCAAAATATTTGGAAGGTAAGCGGGTGTTTGTGTGACATCTTTGTATGTATCTGTTTTTATTTGCCACTAAAAATGATTCCAGTTAGGAGTTACCAACTAGCTCAACTTGAAGCTTTAGTGAGGTAAGCATTAGACAAACCCAGTCGTATATATTACACAATACTTCGCTGATGCATTATAAATTAATGTTCACGTCAGAAAGGCCTCTGACCTGTAAACATATTTCAGCTGATCGTGGTGATGAAGTTAGAGTAATGTAGTTTATACCTGCCTTGCAGCACTGCCTAGTTGTGTGCATGTGTGTGTGTGTGTGTGTGTGAATGAGAGAGAATATAGTATCTCAATAAAAAATGCTCAGAAATGTAATGCTAACCAATGAAGTCATGTTGTTAATGTGCCCTATGTTTCTGTGCAGAGTCCTTTGCACATAGGTGGCTTACATGCAATGCCATGTGCATTGTAATCGCCTGCATCATGACTTTTGAAGTGCTGGAGCAGGTTATACTAGAATAAAGGACTATAAGTGGTATGCCATGGCACATAGATGCTGGGCAGCACGGCAGAGCAATGAAGCCAGGTGCCACACTTGTACTTACTTTTATCACGTGCGACATTAAGATTGCTGCTGAGAGAAGTAGAACGGACCCATTGCATGTGTGTACCATCTTATTTTTAGCCTCATTGAAACCAGACTGACCTTTGTTTATTTGTTTAAATATAGCCTTTTATGCAATTAAAATCCTATATGCAATGCCTATTCTAATTTTCAGGAAGTATGCGGTACATTGGTGATGCTGGACCACCAAGGACACACAATCAGGTTCTGCAAGACATGCATACAGCCTTTGCCCATGAAGACAGCATAAATGGCATCAAGGGGCCATCAATATTAATGGCTCTTAAAGGTAAGTTATGCATCCCTGGTTTATAATGCAGTAGCCATTCATGTTAGAAGGTAGCTGGCCAAAGAGGCTGCAAATGACACCATAGTGCGTTACTCTCAGCAAGGAAGCTAAAGAAGTGTGTGTTTGACAAAAAGCTAAGAGCCACTGCAACAACATATTTTTGAACAGGTAGAGGCTGCATTGGTGTTCACAGTGATACTATGCAGGCTGTCTGCTGATTGTATTGTGAGCAGCGATATTTGAAACAGATCACTGCGGCTCTAGATATTAATTTCGTACCCTTGCTGTTGTTGAAAATAGCGGTTGCAAGGTCAGTTTTATTCTTATTTGATCTAGGATCACTGGCTTGTTCATATATTTTCTGTCGCAGCCACTGAAAAAGTATGTACATAGCTTTGTAACCTTTGTGGCTGAGGTCTTCATGCGCGTGCCATGGCTGTCATTTATTATATCAAACGTGATAACCTTATTTATTTGTAGCAGTGCTTACATGCTGACTTTTTATTTGTAGGTTTCAACCTGGTGTCTGGCATCAGCGTGGACTACATGCATTGTGTCCTGTTAGGAGTCACCAGACAAGTTACAGACACATTGTTCAGCTCCACAAACTCTTCAGAGTGATTCTATGTTGGTAGGTACCATGCCATTCAAGCATGATGTATTAACGGTTAGGCACACATTGTACTAATTGTGTACTTCTGGTGTTTTGCACCAGCTACAACAGTGCTCTGAAGCAGTATTTTCAGTTTCTAGGCTTCTGAGTTTCCAAGAGATCAGCTGTGAGTGGCACTATACTCAGTTTCAAACATAGCAGTCAATGCTGCTAAAGGTATGGAAGTAGTCCACTACAAAGAACAAACAAACTGCATTACTACACCTTGCATCGTGGCTCAGTGGTATGAAATACGGGGATTCATTGTTCGATTTATGAGGGACCGTGGATCAAATCCTAGCATATCTATTCTTGTTTTAGGCTTTTTTAAAAAATACGAAGTAGAAAGTCAATGTGATCTGTAGATAACAAGCCCATTTTTCATCAAAGTGGAATGACTGCTTTGAAAAACACAAAATAGCTTTTATTGTTCAAAGTAGAGATTCGGTGTTTGCCATACAATGATGTGAGTCATACAGTATTGAATGTGACACTGCCACGTTTTACACTGCGAGAACATCATATTCTCGCCTTCTGAAGTCTTTTTGTGGTGATTTTATTCTACTGGTGATTTATTTGTGGTGATTTTATTTCTTTGAACCTCACTACTATCCGAGCACATTCTTTCGAAATCTTCATAGACTTCAGCTTGGAAAAGAGGGGAGTAGGCATTGTTTCTGAAGCTGTGGTTAGCAAAAAACACTTTAGCAAAAGAAAAGAGAATAAGGAGACAGCGACATCATTTTCAAGACTCAATTTTTGCAAGTTGGATAGGGAGAATCACGTGACAACAAGAATGGTGTAGAACCTATGCCACGGTTTCCTATAGACCTTATGCAAAATTTCTGCCATCTATCGGACATTCAGCGAACCGCACTATGCGACGCCATGTTGAAGGGTTGAGCGAGTCAGCTGCGCTTACGGCTGCTGCTGTCGTGCTAGCTGCGTCTGCTTTGTGCTGTGGTTTCTGTGCTATTTGTTCGCATTCAGAGCAAAAAATGATGGAATAATAGACGATTGACTTGTCCATGCTGCTATACATTTGAATTCACATCATGAAGCGATACTGACTGCCAAAACTTCTTGCGAATGGCGGCATCAGCGCAGCTGCAAACGGCAAAGCCTTCATTGCTCCCTCGGCCCATTCCTTAATACAGTGCTCAAATGCGCGTCCATGAAAATGCAAAACATATTGGTATTGCTTCCGGGTATAAAGCACGTCTGCAATGTAAGTACGCTGCGTCAGCCGCAGCGGGATGTTTTCGAGTCCAGCTCGGGCAAGGCTCAACTTGTTACTGCGTCCGGCGCTTGGCCGTCATCATTGTCGTTCCGTATAGTACAGTGTAAAATAGGCTTACATGAAGGAGCTTAATATTGTCTCTTTTATTTAAACATAGGACTGGTGCTTAATAAACACTGCGCTCCTATGGACCTTCACAATTCCCAGTACAGCGCACGCACTACTGTTCCCATCCTGTTCCCATTTTCTGTCTGGACATTCAGCCTCTGATGTATCTCATTAATGTGTAAACAACCATATAGCAGATCCCATATTCTATATGTTATTGGCTAAAACCCCCAACCACGTGAATTTGCCGGGGAAACGTTACAGGTCAATGGCGTGATTCCGTGCATGCTGATCCTCCTCAGATATGTAGCTCCTGTTGCTGTCACATCGTGGTTCTATTTCGTAAAAAGTATACTACTGTCTGCGAAGTCACATCGCAGAGGTCTGCCTTATACCCAGACGCAATGTCAAGCTCCTTTGTGGACGCGTATTCGAGCAGTACTTTGAGCAATGCGCAGATTTCACACCAGTCATTCTCCTCTCTTTTGCAGATTTTTTTTTCTTTTTTTTGTAATTCTTGACAGAATTGAAGTATTTTATTTTTATTTTTTCGTTGGCGATGTCATGGATGAGCTGAGTAATGAGACAGACACCAACTAACAGAGCCTATTCAGAGTTTGTACCAATGTATAGCATTTGAAACAAGCTGTTTTTGTTTTTTGTTTAGTTTTGAGGGGGGGGGGGGGGGGGGGGAAAAAAAATTTTTGTACTTTTTTTACTTATGAAGATTTTGAATGAAAATCTGATAGCACTGTATTCTCTTGCAATATTCGACACTAGCGACATTCTTCACGAAATCATTTTGTAAAAATGTAGTGAACACATGAGGGCTGTCTAATGTTGAATGGCGGTTTTATTTTTATAGCTGCCAAACATACTTTTTAAAACACGAATTTATGGGGAGTGCAGTCATTTGACACCTGAACAAACATAAGTGTCATCAGTAGGCAGCTATGATACATGGTATTTTTTTTTGCCATATAGGAAAAACAACAAACATTAGCAATTCAGCAAAGTAGTACTGTACGAAGCAATGGGCATACAGAAAATGTGATGCATACATTTATAGAACTGGGTATTTTTAGTCAAAGTAAAGTTAGAAGACGTGTGCACTCATCCTCATTTTTATTGCGATAGCCGCAGTAGCAAACCTCACTGCTAAATGCGGTAAGGCTCGCTACAAACGATATTGCTCTGTGGATAGTGATAAATGGTTGACACTTTCAATCCCTACCTCATTACACTGTTTTGATGGCACACCATGAAGGTTAAATGAAAAGAAATGTTGAAGGTTAAACGAAAAGAAATGTTGCATTATTTAGCAATATGGATGGGAGAAAACAAACTTGGCATGGTCCAAATTGAGGCGTAACTTTTCAATGCACCTCACATAACTCGCAGAGAAAAAACCTTGCACTAATAAAACAAAATAGCAAACAGCGCAGTGACCGCCATCGCTATAGCAACAGCAATCATGCAAACTCGAGGTAGACGAGAGCAGCCAAATGGTTGAGGCAGTTGCTGCCACGTATATACTTTGCATCATACCTTTTGCAAGCAGTGTCCTGGAGACGCATCTCGGCAACTGAAGCCTAGATGTAGTCCACTATATTCGATTCATTGATGAATTGAATGCGTAAAGACGTTAGAATATCGGGCTAGAATTTAAGAGAACAGTCTGATGCCTTTGAAGTGCCAAAACGTGTTCTATCTGGATACTTGGACATATATACATAGTAGAGGCAAAATCTGTTGACAGCTTGTGTGCATGAAACCGTAAAAGGTGGGATGAGACAGACAAATTTAATACACTGTAGGCGATATATTTCCTCTGCCTTAGCGACGAGTACGGATTTGAAACCTTCCAAAGCATATTAAATAAGATACCATTTTACAATTCGGGAGCACCGTTGATCGAAAGTGCACCTAGCACGACAACCACGCAAGTAGATTTATATAAGCCTCAAAAATCCTCAAGGGATATAACTTCTACTTATTTTCTTCTACACCCTTATTTTAGTTTTGCATACAGTAAGGGACACAACAGTATGTCGGCATTATCAGAAACAACAAGCATTAACGAAGCCGGCCACGCGACCCACTACTATGCCGCTTGCCACTGCTCAATTCAGCTACCTTAAACATGTCGGAAACGCACACGGCGGCCGATAGATGGCAGCAATTTTGCATAAAGTCTATTGCCATTCTGATCCTCCTTGCCCGCTCAGCAGGCTCTTTTTTTTTACTTTTTTTTCCCCCTAGTCCTTGTGACGACCAGGTGATGTGAAAAGGGGGAGTGGGCATCCGGCCTACAGGAGGTGTACGCGATGTCTGCGCGCACATTGCTCAAATGTATTTCTTCCTTATTGTATGTGTGTGTGTGTGTGTATGTGTGTCTGGTTACCTGTGAGGAGGTTTTGGAGGCGCTGTGCACGCGCTGGAAAGCTCATTCCCTGTTGTTACTGTTAATTGCAAACCCTTATTTTACTGATTTCTGTCCGTGGAATCAGCGAGCTGTGCTCTCTTGCTCCCATCTCATCTTTATGCTTGCGGCTTAGCACATACTCGAGGAATAACTTGGTACTGGTTCATATACTATGCAAGATAAAACGACTCAAAGACGTTGACAAGCAGGAGACAGTTGCCTTTAGGGCAAAAGTTTAGTCCGCTTGCTCGAGATGTGAATTAAAGTTGGTGGTGAAAAAAAAAAAAGATACAGGAGCGGTGATAAGGCTTTCATGCATTTCATTTCTCATTATTGTTTCTTCGCTCAAACTTGCTGGAAAACCACTGAGGAACTTGACTTGCTCTGACAGCCACCGCATGGCCTGCCCCTCCTCTCCACTAACTGAGCCTGGTCCTAGACTTTTTGCTCTACGCGGGAGGAAGCGTGAACAAATATGTTATATCATGGTCTATTTTGTTTTTGCTTGTCCACTTTGAATTATATTGGAGTCCAGTTTGACATATGCTTTAAAACAGGCCTGAGCAGACCTTACTCAGGCGTGCAGACATGGCATTCTTTCCGCAATTGAGGAAGAGAGATTACGATACGGATGAGGAGTGCAAAGAGCCACCTCTGCCTTGGCTGCATTGTGTGCTCTATATGAAATGGAGTATAATTGTGACTGAATT